>JAGFNQ010001478.1:302233-337522 GCA_024364735.1 Boesenbergia rotunda
AGTTTTTCTGTATTCTCTCTAAAGTCTAGTGTGCTTCAGTTGTAAGGCTTCTCCGCCACAAGGAGAGTTTTTTTTGCTTTAACCGTCTTGGAAGCAACGACCAAGTTGCAACCAAAGTTTTTTAATAGACGAGTTCCTCCATTTCTTTTATTTATTAGCCAGCCATCTATTCACCCCCCCCCCCCTCTAGTCGGACCAACCCGATCCAACAAGTAGTATCAGAGCTAGGCCGCCGCAGAAGGACTAACCGCCAACTGCAGCAAATTTTAAGATGGTTGGACCAGCGATATACCCGCCTAAGTTTGAGGGGGAGTTCGCGGCATGGAAACGAAAGATGTAGGTATTTTTTACTACAGATTATGAATTATTAATTATTATGAAAAATGGCTATGCAGCTCCCAAAGACAATGAAGGAAAGATCAAGGATCCTGATTCTTGGAACAAGAAGGAACAAGTTGATGCTGTAGTAAACGGAATGGCAGAATTTCATCTGCTGACCTTCCTCCTAGAGCAAGATGTGAACCGGATCGGTAAGTATGAATCGGCGAAGGAACTTTGGGAAAAGTTCTTGGAACTGCACGAAGGAACCTCGGAAGCAAAACTTGCGCGACGAGATGTTCTTCGAAGCCGACTGACCAATCTACGGATGGAAGACGGAGAATCTGTTGCGAGATTACATACAAAGGTAAAAGAACTAATCACAAGCCTCGAAAATCTCGGAGAAAAGGTAACTAACTGCGATGCTCAAAGGTTCGCTCTAAACGCGTTTCCGAGAACCCCGGAATGGACCTCGGTAATCGATGCATATTATATTTCAAAAAATCTAGAAATAAGTACTTTAGAAGAATTGTTTTCTACTTTCGAACTTACGAATCACGCTTTGTAGAATAGAACAGGAAAGCTGACAATATTGCACTAAAAACAAGGAAGATCCAACTCGACGAAGAATCTTCAGCGGATGATGAAGAAACAGCACTAGCGGTAAGAAAATTATGTAAATACATTAATACTAACCGCTCAAAAAAGGTGCAGAGAAAGAAAAAACGAACGGTCCGATGCTACAACTACAATGAGGAGGGACACCTTAAAGATCAGTGCCCTAAACTCAAGAACCAGCCAAAGAAGAAAAAGGCACTAAAAGCCACCTGGGACGAGACCTCGTCAGATGAATCGGAAGCCGAAGAGTTTGTCGGACTTGCATTGATGGCAAGCCACCAAGACGAAGATGAAGAAAGCACCTCGGGAGAAAGCAGCAATGAAGAGGAAGATCCTAACTTCGAAACCGACCCGGTAAGTGAGGTATGTCTACTTCCACCTGCTCGAATCTACTCAGTAATAAAATCCATGCTTAAGTCGATGAATAAATTGGAGATAGAAAACATTGAGTTAAAAAAAAGATTTGGCACTGTATGCTCATCTGTTCTATCCGACCAATTAAAAACAGAAAATGAAAATTTGAAAAATCTAGTGGAGAAATTAGAAAATGATATTGCATGTTTAAGAATTAAAAAGAATTTTTATCCTGAAAATTTAAATTGGTATGTTAAAAATCATAAGGGTCAGATTAGAAAAATTCCTAGAAATTATATTCCTCCAAAGTTTTTGATTAACCCCATAGATGAAAATTTATTTTGGGTTTCAAAATTTATTTTAAACTGATAAGTTTTTTTTGTGCAGAATTCTTTTACAAAAGTTATATTAATATTTTTCAAATATTTTCCGTTAAAATTTGAAATTAAAATTTTAAAAAATAGATAAATCATTTATTTTTATTGATCTAATTTTTCATGATTCAGATATAGTGGAAAAACTCATTATAATTTTAAAAAAAATTCTTCAAAAACTCGTATCTGTTATTTTCAGACTTAATAAACAATTTTAAAGCTGAAAATTTTTGTCTAAACTCATATCTTCATCTTCGACTTTGACAAAAATATTCAGAGTTTTTTTATAAATGTTCAATTTTTTATGAATCGTTTATTGAAATCTATTTTTTTCGATATAAAAAAAAATTGGAATTAACTTCGGAAAAAATATGCCATTTTAAATTTGAAAAATTTGTGATAATGCGATTTTTTTTTACTTAGAATATTTGTTATCACACTTAAAATTTTTCTTCTTCCCTAATTATGTTTCCCCATTTTTTGATGTGATCAAAGGGGGAGGAATAATATTAAGTTAAGGGAGAGAGTAGTTTATGTTCGGGGGAGGTTATGTACATGATTGCAAAAATTTTTTTATGCTTAATTCTGTTACAATATTATTATTGTTTGTTGTTTATCCCTAACTAAACTTGGGTTGATGCACATCAAAAAGGGGGAGATTATTGGTGCCCCGGTTGGTTTTGATGCGATCAACCAAATTAGGTTAGGTCCTATTGGTTTTAATCCCTCTGCTAAGTATGCAGGAACTTAGGTACGGAGGAAGTCGAGCGTAAGACGCAGTGGACGAGAAGGATTGCGCGAGGAAGTGAGCCGACGGGCTCAGTACAATCCGAGGGACGCGGAAGCTGCGGAAGAGTACACCGGTGGAGAGAGAAGGACGTGCACGGTGTCCGAGGAACGAGAAGCCGGGAGGAAGGACGCTCGAGGGGCGAAAGGCCGGAGTCGGGTTCGGGTGAGCCTAACTTCGGTTGGCCAGAAATTACCCAAAAGACGAAGAATCAAAAAAAGACTAGTCCAAGCACCCAAAAGAAATGAAAAAGATATTTAATGCCGAGAAGTATCGAACCCAAGCCCTCTACCAAACACACTAACCCACTTACCAATTGAGATGAAGGGCGATGGCAATAAAATATTGCCGATATTGCTACCTATAGATTACAACAGCGATACGGATATTACAACAGCCATCTCGAGCAAGGGAAGATAAAGTTTTAATTAAAACAATTAAAACTTAAAGGATAATGTTACATTATCCTTTAATCAAATCCAATGGATGCAGTTTAATCCCATCCAAGATCAACCATCTAGATTACATCCATGGATCAACGGCCAAGAGAAATATGATCAACAATCAACAATCCAGATTTATTCTCTTAGGCTATAAATAGACTTAGAGGTTTTGCTTTAGAATTAACTCATTCAATTTTTTCTTGTAATTCTCTCTAAAGTCTAGTGTGCTTCAATTGTAAGGCTTCTCCGCCACAAGGAGAGTTTTTTTTGCTTTAACCGTCTTGGAAGCAACGACCAAGTTGCAACCAAGTTTTTTTAATAGACGAGTTCCTCCATTTCTTTTATTTATTAGCCAGCCGTCTATTCACTCCCCCCCTCTAGCCGGACCAACCCGATCCAACAGATAGTAGATATCATGAAATTTTATCTGTATGATAATTAAATTATTGGTTGAGATGATGACTTGCTTTAGTTTAGAATCCTACTTTATTTTCCTTAGTGATAGATCTATAGTAAGAGAGTAGGTTATTTTATAGAGGTTTCACTAGGTTGTTGTAGTGATCATGTGTTGGTATGAACTTGATTCTTGAGAAAAATTGAGTTTGGTTAACCATATTAGAGTTTAGGATTTGACTTAATATGATGATTTGGTTAGGAAGTAACATGTGGTTACTTAAAATTTAGTTGAGAAGATATTGTAGTTAGGATTTATCTTAATTTTTCTTTATGTGTAGTTCAGCCATATCCAGCCTACCAACCTTCAGTCTACCAGCTACAGCAGATGGTTGAAGCTTCAACATATCAGCCTTAGCAGATGGTCGAAGCTACAAGTTATCAACCTCAACAGTTCGTGGGAGCTCCAACACCTCAGTCTACGTAGCCAGCAGCAGTTAAGATGATTCAGCCGCAGTCTAATCAGATGAAGCCACCATCAGTTCCAGAGATAGACTAGGTTTACGCTGTCACTAGAAAGGAGACACCGTAGGTCGATGAGTTGGGTTTCCATGATATTAATGAGCTATAGGGTACACACATGCTGATCATGTTGGAACTTGGATGGCTAGAGAGGGGGGTGAATGTAGCCAGACACTTAACCTTTAGCACTTTTCAGATTTCTTCACCTCAAGGATTAGTAGCACAGCGGAAGCACAAGAAAAACAGAGTCGTAGAAAACTAAACCCTAAACTAAGCACAAATACAAAACGCTAACAAAGAGGATTTACAAGGTTCGGGGATAACTTGCCCCTACTCCTTAGCGTGCCCATTAGGTGGCGATCCCTTGATCGTCGGCAGATCAAGCCCCAGAAGATCCAGATAGTAAGCAACCTCCTTCTCGGTGGAGTAACCTCTCCACAGCGTTTCAAGATGATAAGTATAAAGCACAGGAAACACAAGAAGGATCTTACTTAGCACTTAGGACCACAAGAACCAAGCAAACTTCTCCCGAGCTCCACCCAGCGCAGATCTCACGCAAGAACTCCCTTCTTCGTGTCTTCTCGCTGATGGACTCCAAGCTCCTTGTTCTTCTTCCAAGTGCCCAAGTAACAGACGGTTGCTCAAGAACACAGTAGGTTGCCAAGTGATGAGCAAAGTTTCGATGATGGAGAACTGATAGCGCAGCAAGAACTCTAGCAAGAAATCTGTTCAGCAAAAAAACTACTGAACTCTTCTCCGCTACGCAGCTTAAGTCTCTCCACTGATCGCCAGGTCATCTCACTGCAGCCTCCAGCTGCTCACCTGCAACACCAGCCTACCACTGAGCTCTCCTGGACTCCCTGAGCTTCCCTCAGCCTAGCCCCAGTCAGCAGCTCCAGCAGCGCCAGCAACCGTTGCAACCTGAGATGGAAAATGGACAAACCTGCTCCAAGGAAAGACCTCCATTGACTCTCCTTGAGTGTTTGAATCCATCCCTGTCACCTGCACACTTAATCAGAGCATTAGCACAGCAAATCAGCAGTGAATCAAGTATCAGAGATTAAGCGCAGAGAAATCAGATGTGTTCAGACGCGATCAGAGCGTCTGACAGTGCATTTTGAATTAAAGTGATCGGTCACCGGACCGATCCAGGGCTCGTGGATCGGTCACCGGACCGATCCACCGCTTTGCTGGGACTCCCAGCTTTCGCGGCCACATGAGCCTGATCGGTCACCAGACCGATCAGGCTGTGACCTGATCGGTCACCAGACCGATCAGGAAGCTCCCTGACCGATCAGGCTGCAGCCTGATCGGTTATAAGACGGAGTCCGCGACACTTGATCGTTCACCAGAACGGTCTGAACAGTGTTCCAGATCGGTCACCAGACCGATCAGGAGCAGATCAGTAAGGTTCCCAAAACCTACTGGATGCTCCCTGATCGGTCACCGGACCGATCAGGAGCAGAGCAGCAGGGGAACTCAACTCACTGTGTGCTCCCTGATCGGTCACCAGACCGATCAGGAGTCGAGCAGTGAGTGAACTGCACACTCCCTGATCGGTCACCAGACCGATCAGGAGCCGAGCAGTAGGTTCCAGCCTCACTGTATGCTCCCTGATCGGTCACCAGACCGATCAGTCATCGCTGGATCGGTCACCAGACCGATCCACGAGGGAACACCGTGCCAACTTCCCTGATCGGTCACCAGACCGATCCAGGCAAGGTCAAATCTCCTCTAAGTCACGAGAACAAGCCTCCGACCCATCTCTGACTCGTGCCATGCCCAGCTTCACTCACTGGGACTTCAACCTAGCCCTCCAAGCTAGGACCTGGCTTCACTCACCAGGGTTTCAGTCACCCGGCTTCACTCACCGGGACCCGGCTTCACTCACCCGGGATTTCATCCAACCTAGCCCTCCAGGCTAGGACCTGACCCTCCAAGCCAGGATTTCATCAACCTAGCCCTCCAAGCTAGGACGGCCCTCCAAGCCGGGATTTTTCCACACCTAACCCTCCAGGTTAGGACTTTTCAACACCTAGCCCTCCAAGCTAGGACTTTTCACACCTAACCCTCCAGGTTAGGACTTTTCAACACCTAGCCCTCCAAGCTAGGACTTTTCACACCTAACCCTCCAGGTTAGGACTTTTCCACACCTAGCCCTCCAAGCTAGGACTTTTTACACCTAACCCTCCAGGTTAGGACTTTTCCTCACCTAGCCCTCCAGGCTAGGACTTTTCCACACCTAACCCTCCAGGTTAGGATTTTCCCACAAGGTATGCCTAGTCCACGACCAGGACTTAATCCCAATCATCTTATCATCCTAAACTAAAATCGGTGTCAACACCAAAACAACAATCAGGGCCAGACTGCATCAACAATCTCCCCCTTTTTGTTGTTTGACAACCCGATTTTAAGTTTAGGGATTTGAATCCAATAGTCTCAAATCTCAGAATTGTAGGAGAATCAGGATCCTCCCCCTACAACCATTAAACTCATAATCGTCCTAAACTTAACCAACCTCACTCTCCCCCTTTGTCAAACACCGAAAAGGGTGTAGACGGGTTGTTAAGTTTAAACATACTCCCCCTCAACCCTAGGGGTATCCCAAAACAACAAAAGATTTGATTTATTTTGATAAACATATGAAACACATATGATAGATATAAAGCACGACAACACAATCATATGTATCATATGAACATGGCGTCATAAGCATAATCATAGCAACGCATAATGAGGCATACATAACGATAGCAATTTCATAATTATAGTAAGTCAAATATGAAAAGCATGCATAATAGCAAATGCATCACATCGCATCAAAGTCAAGGCAAATACAGCACAGTCAAACATAGCACAAGGCATAACAATCAACTGGGACACAAATCAGAATAGTTAACATCATCAATCCGCCGCGGGGTCATCGTCTGAGGAATCCTCAATATATATGACATCCCCTGGTGGAGTGCTGCTGGAGGTCGCAGCACCAGGAAATGTATGCTGGTACCACTCCTCATACCACGTCTCCTGCAGTGAGCTGATCCCAGAAACATCGGATGCTAGAGCGACTAGTCGGCGATCGAAGGACCGAAACTCTGAGCTGACCTCCTGTTGCCAGAGCTCGGAAATATGTAACTCGCGCTGCATCGTCCGCTCTAGCTCCGCAACCTGCCAGCGGAGGTCAGGATCCCACTCATCGTAATCCTCAGCAACAGCGGACGGCTCCTGATCAGGGGCTGCTCCCGGTAACTCCCCCACACGTCGCCGATCCTTCCACCTCAGCCCCTGCGGTCCGACAACAATGCCAGACTGGGCCAACATGCGACGATCAAGTCGACAGTCCTGTCGAACCATGGGTACAATGCTGCCCTGTGAAACGTCGATACCAACCGACTGCAGCCAGGCAGTGATGATATGGCCAAACGGCATGTAAACTGTCTGACCGTACATCTGACTGTGGACGATGATGGAGAAGTAAATGGTCGTCACGATATCAAAGTCTAACCGTCGATGCATCCCGTAGAGCATCAAGCAGTGGAATGAGTGAATTTCATCTAAGTGCTTTGAAGTAGTAGGGATGAGACAGTTAGTGATAATCTTAAACAAGACATAATCTATGGGGGAAAGGCGGAGAGCAGCAAATGTAGGGAAGTGACTGGTAACCTCACCGAGATCCCTCGACCTGGGATGATCGAAAAAGTACTCATGGATAGAGTCAGGGGTGACTCCATCAAAGGGAACCGGTAGAGGATCTGGAAGATAGGGGTAGAGAGAAAAGTCATTATCTGATCGGCGACAGTCAAGAAAAGAAGTGAAAGCCGATAGATCAAAATTAAGGTCGATACTGGCGACACGGGTCCTCCACCCCGAACCCTCTCCACTGACCATGTTATTATAAAATTCAGAGACCAAATCAAAGTTGATTGGCCTCTCAAGGAAAAGAATGGATTGAAGTTCATAGTGTTCAATGATTTGCCGTACTGTCGGACAATGTTCGTAAATGAAGGTTTGGTCCACAGTTCGACATGGCATGAGTTTGAAAGTGTGCCATTGAAAGGCTAGTGCATAATGAATATTTTGAAATCTGGTATGTGGAGGTGGTGGAGGTCTTGAAGGGGGTGTAGATGATGAAGGGCCTTTGCCCTTTGAGCTTCCCTCCACGGGTTCTTTGCCCTTAGATGACTTTCTAAATGGTTGAATAGATCATGGCAACAATTGAATCAAATGAACAAGATTTGATCAAATGACAAAAGAAAACAAATTATGATCAAGATCAGATCATACACAAGGATTTGATCACACAGCAACAATATGAAATGATCACATGAAGCATGACCAATCATTGTAGACACGAATTGATCAGTGAGGTGAGGTTTAATCAAAGAAACACGATTTGATCAAGGGAAGAATCAGATCATAATATAGATTGCAAATGATTAGATTTCATCAGTAGGGTGAAAAATCATGGCAAGGTCACGGCAATGAGTAGGATCACAACACAAACACCAAAAGAAAAACATGGTTAGCCTAAACATGGTAGATGTTAGAATGATAAGCACCAAATGAAAATCATACACAAAGCTTACTTTGGTGCCATGAAGTACTTGGTTGGAGAAAACTCGCGGCTGAGTTGCGCAGAGAACAGCACACAGAAATGGTGCTTTGCGAGAGAGAACACAGCAGCAAAAGAGAAACTCCTAACAGCGCAGAAGAAAACCCAGTCGCACGCGCAGCAGGGAGACGATCGCAAGAAGCCACGCGCAGGGAGGAGAAAACGCAGGAGGAGCTCTCGCACAGCAAGTAGATCGCACGCGCAAGAGAGGATTTCGGCGCTAGGGCTTGGGAAGGTAGGGTTTAGACGAAGTTAATCGGTTGGTGGATCGGTCCACCAACCGCAATTTAATGCGATTGAACGGATCACCGTTCGATCTGGGAGTGCCCAGACCGATCAGGCTCCGGCCTGATCGGACTGGCCTGGTCCTGATCGGTCGGGTGACCGATCAGGCAGGCCCCTGATCGATCGGCTGATCGATCAGGAAGCGAACAGTAGGTTTGGAGGTTTTTCCGTGAGCCCCCTGATCGGTCTGTGGACCGATCACCACAGGGTGCCAGATCGGTCCGGGGACCGATCCAGGCCAACACAGAATGTTTGGTCAATTTTTCGCGAAGTGTTCTGCGACCCCTCTGATCGGTCTATGGACCGATCACCACGGGGAGGTCCAGATCGGTCCGGGGACCGATCCAGACCAACACAGAGAAATTTCTGTGGTTAATCGCGAAACAGCTTGATCGGTCTGTTGGACCGATCAGTCCTACTCCTGATCGGTCCGGTGACCGATCAGGCTTCTTGATTTTTCCTGATACGATCTAAAACTTTCAGTTTCAGACTTCCAAATGATTTCTGATAAGATCTGATAAAAGTTATCGATCTTGGAAGTGATCCCATGACTATAATTGATCCCTAAACAAGGATCAAGGGTCCTTATGGTTTTGACAAATCACTTTGCTCCTCCGAAGTGGAGTCAAACTCAATCAACAATCATTCAAGCAATTTCAAGCAAGTTTGTACCAAATTCAAATCACCAATCAAGTTTCCTTGATTGGAATGTCCAAGTATGATCATGGATCCAAGTACACATATGTTATGCATTGGTTTTCCCCATACTTAGTCACCGAAGTGATTTTTATCTCGTCAACCTAATTTCTCAAGGGATGCATTGACATTTTGAGAAATTAAGTTGATCCTATCATCTCACCCCATTTCTAGCAAACAAAAACGTTTTGTTGAACCTTATAGTTTGTGTGAGATGTCCCCAAGTTACCCAATTGTTCCCAATAATTTAAAATAATCATGAAGGGTTTTGAATGTTTTTAGAATCCTATGAGGCGCGACACATTCCCAACTCCCTTCTTAAGAAGCTAAACTCATTTTCGGGGAGTGGTTTAGTGAAAATGTCCGCTAGATTCGATTTGGACTCTACATGTGAGAGTATAATATCTCCTCTAGCAACATGATCTCTAATGAAGTGGTGATGCACTTCAATATGTTTAGTTTTAGAATGATGGACTGAATTCTTTGTTAGGTTAATTGTGCTAATGTTGTCACACAACACTTGCACACCCTTGTAGCTTAATCCATAGTCCTCTAGAGTATGAATCATCCACAACAATTGCGATATACTCTCTCCCATGGCGATATATTCTGCCTCGGTCGTGGAGAGAGCAACACAATGTTGCTTCCGACTTGACCAACTAACTAGAGATGATCCTAGGAATTGGCAACCCCCACTTGTGCTTTTTCGATCCAACTTGCACCCAGCATAGTCGGAATCGGTATAGCCAATTAGATCAAAAGACTCGGTACGGGGGTACCAAAGACCAACTCCAATTGTGCCCTTAAGGTATCTCAAAATTCTCTTAACAGCAATTAAGTGAGATTCCTTGGCACAAACTTGATACCTAGCGCACATACCCACAGCAAAAAGTATGTCAGGTCGACTAGCTGTGAGGTATAGCAGACTACCTATCATGCTCCGATATTGAGTCAAATCAACAGGTTTACCACTCTCATCATTGTCTAATCTTGTGTTTGTAGCCATGGGAGTGGTTATCTCTTTTGAATCACTCATGTTGAATTTTCGAAGCATCTCTTGAGTATACTTTGATTGGTGCACATGGATCCCATCTCGGGTTTGTTTGATTTCAAGTTCAAGGAAGAAAGTCAACTCTCTCACTAGACTCATTTCAAATTCACTCTCCATGTGTCCAATAAACTCATTTAAATAGCCCTTGTTGTTTGAGCCACAAATTATGTCATCGATATATACTTGGGCTACAAATATATTACCATCTCTACGTAGAAACAGTGTAGGGTCTATTTGCCTCTAACAAAACCTTTTTCAATTAGATAGGTCGACAACCGCTCATACCAAGCTCGTGGTGCTTGTTTAAGGTCGTAGAGTGCCTTCTTGAGCTTGAACACGTGGTTTGGAAATTCGGTACTCTCAAACCCCGGAGGTTGTTCGACATAGACCTCTTCTCTTATTAAACCATTTAGAAAGGTCGATTTGACATCCATTTGATATAGTTTGAAACCACGATGTGCTGCAAATGCAAGCATCAATCGGATGGACTCTAATCGTGCCACGGGAGCATAGGTCACATCATAATCAAGGCCTTCAACTTGACTGTAGCCCTTGGCCACTAAGCGTGCCTTGTTTCTTATGATTTCTCCCTTATGGTTTAGTTTATTTTTGAAGACCCATTTGGTTCCAATGATGGAGATCTTCTTAGGTCTAGGGACTAAGTCCCAAACTTGACTTCTTTCAAATTGACCTAGTTCATCTTGCATCGCAATGATCCAATCGGGATCATTTAATGCTTCATCAATTTTCCTAGGTTCAATTTCAGAAATTAAGGCAACTTCATTAGCCTCATTCCTAAAGAATGAGCTAGTCCTAACCCCATGATGGATGTCTCCAACAATTTGGTCTTGGGGATGACTAGAGGCTAACCTAGTTGTCCTTGGTGTTGGTGGTGTTCTTGAATGGTTTCACTAGACACTAGCTCAGCCTCAGGATCCGGCTGATCTATGGGTTGTCTAGGCTCACCGTCATCGGATTCATCACCATCAACAACACTTGGACTTCCATTCAAACTTAGTTTCCTAAGTTCGAATTGAACTCCTTCGACATCTTCTGGTTGATCATTTGATCTTGGAATTTCTTCAAAGACAACATCAGAAGATTCTTCAACCAATCTAGATTTCTTATTGTAAACTCGATAGGCTTTGCTAACTAGGGAGTACCCGACCAATATCCCTTCATCAGCCTTTGTCGTGAACTTTCCAAGGTGGTCCTTGGTGTTTAGAATAAACACCTTACAACCAAACACCCTAAGGTGTTTAACCGTAGGTGGTTTTCCAAACCAAAGTTCATGAGGAGTCTTACCTAAGAATCTATGGATGAGGACTCGATTTTGCACATAGCAAGTTGTGTTTACAGCTTCGGCCCATAAGTAACTTGGTAGTGAGTACTCATTGAGCATGCTTCGTGCAGCCTCTTGCAGGACTCGGTTCTTCCTCTCTACAACACTATTTTGTTGTGGTGTTCTAGGAGTGGAGAACTCATGTCTATACCCTCTATCTTGACAAAATTCTAAAAATCGTTGGTTTTGAAATTCACCTACATGATCACTTCTTATTGTCTTAATAGTTGATGATTTCTCATTTTCAACTCTTCTACAAAAAGAAATGAAAACATCTAAGGTTTGATCCTTATATTTAAGAAAATAAGTCCATGTATATCTAGTAAAATCATCAATGATAACAAAACAATATCTACTACCATTCAATGATATAATAGTGCTACAATCAAACAAGTCCATATAAAGTAAATCCAATGCGGTAGAAGTACTTATAGTGCTTTTATCTTTATGTGCAGATTTTGTTTGCTTACCCATTTGACATGCATCACAAAGTTTGTCCTTTTCATACTTGATGCTTGGTAAGCCACGGACTAGTCCCTTGTTGGCTAACTTCCGGATATTCTTCATGTTCACATGTGCTAGCCTCCGGTGCCAAAAGGTGGACTCCTCTTCTTTTGATATGAAACACTTAACAAGAGCATTAGTAGCACTTTTAAATGAAACTTGGTAAATGTTATCTATTCTTGTTCCTACTAGTACCGTGTCCAATGTGTCATGTTGTCTAACTAGACATTGACTTGATTGAAAATTAATTGTGTAACCCGCATCACACAATTGACTGACACTTAGGAGATTAAATGTCATCCCCTTGACTAGAAGAGCATTCTTAATCCTAAGATATTCGGATATTTGTGTTGGAGACGAGATGGCTAGAGAGGGGGGTGAATATAGCCAATCACAATTTCTTGCTCTTTGATACTTCTACGTGATCAGATTAGTAGCAGCGGAAACAAAAACACAGAAGCAGAAATAAAGAACAGCGAGCAAAACACAAAAGGAAAGCAAACCGACGCTAACACCTCGATATACAAGGTTCGGGGATAACTTGCCCCTACTCCTTGGCGTGCCCGTAAGGTGGGCGATCCCTTGATCGTCGGCAGATCAAGCCCCGGTGAACCCGGATAAGATAGAGCCTCCTTCTCGGTGGAGAAACCTCTCCACAGATCTCACGGATGATAGAACTTGAGTACAGGAGATCACACAAGAAGGAACACTCACAAAGCTCTCACTGGAATGCAACAAGATCGCTTAAGCACAAAGCAACAGAGAGCACGAACACAGCCCAGCCAAACTTCCCAAGTTTCTGTCTTGTTCGCCTCCGCTCCTCTGCTTCCAGCTTCGTCACTTAAGCTCTGCTCACCATCACAAGCTTCATCAGCATCCACTGAGCCAGCCTGAACCCACTGACCTCCTTGACCACTCAGTCCACTGAAGACCTCCTCTCCAGCTGAGCCTCCGTCAGTCGCCAGCTGCGTCAGTTGCCCGTTGAAACCTGAGAATGAGAAACAGCCAAACATGCTCAATGGAAAGCCTCTCATTGACCCTCCTTGAGTGTTTGAATCACCTGCTATCACATGCACACTCCAACAGAGGCTTAGCAATGCATATCAAAACATATCAGCAGTGTATCAGAGAATCGACAGTGAAAACAGACTTCTGACAGCATATTTGAATTAAAGTTCTGCTCCTGATCGGTCACCAGACCGATCAGGAAGGACCCTGATCAGTCACTAGACCGATCCAGAAGTCTTCTGCACACTCCTGATTGGTCCCCAGACCAATCAGGCTCCTGCCTGATCGGTCACCAGACCAATCAGGCTCCAGCCTGATCGGTCACCAGACCAATCAGGCTGCTTCCAGACCGATCAGGAATCATCCTGATCGGTGATAGTGAGAACCTTGCGACAAATGATCGTTCACTAGACCGATCTGAGAAGTATCCCTGATCGGTCACCAGACCGATCAGGAGTAGATCAGCAGGGGAACTCAACTCACTGTTCACTCCCTGATCGGTCACCAGACCGATCAGGAGCTGTGCAGTGAGTGAAACACACACTCCCTGATCGGTCACCAGACCGATCAGACTGTTAGTGATATGAGAGAAGTGTCCTAAGGAAATCACCTTATGAATGTAAATATTTATTTTAATAAATGATAATTCACTATTTGAGTATACATATTTGTGTATTTGATTGGGATCTTAAACTCATCTACTGAATGTCCGCAATACAATTCACAGCATAAGAGAATTTGTGATGGGATCACAACTAGTGATTATCTCTACATGTGCAATTGTGAAGTATTGAAAATATCCCTAGTCGATGAATTGATAAATACGGACACTATCAATTCTGTTGAGACTAGCATGGGTTATTCTCTAATCAGCTGATTCTCACTGGCTGGTGACATTGGGATGTCCGGAGATAAACATGGATGCTAGTTAAGGGAACTAGTTCATTGGAGTGACTAGCCGTAAAACTTCAAATGGTAATCTACATAAAGATATGTCAATGAAGTTCTTACTGCAGCTTAAGTGCGATGTTCCTTTGACTTGCGGTGTTCAAGTCATCTTGGTCATAGAGACTTATACTTTAACATCTTAAGCAAGCATCTCCAAGGAGGTGTGGACCCAGGATGATTGGGTATAAGCCGAAGTGCCCGAAGATGTTTGAACAGCCTACAAAGGATTCACCACTCCTTGCGAGGAGATGTATACTCAGGCCTATCGTCGGATTGTTACTCAAAGCCTCTGGCCAGAGCATGTCATGTTTAGAGTATAAGTCTCTTAAATACATGAGAGTAATTAGAAATCCAAAGGACGAGAAAGACACTACTTGGGCTAGGTGTGACGTAGTCAGCCTAGTGGGGACTGACACACACAGACCATGTCCTGAACCAAGTGGGTATAAGATGGTGAAGGGAATGGGGCACGATTCATTAGAGCTGCTGAAGGGTTTTAGAATCACTTCTGAGGTCAACCGTTGATCTTTCGATTAATTGGGGGTCATGATGTACTACTAGGTGCCACTCATGATCGTTCTATAATTGGTTGATTATAGACGGCCAACATAAATCGAAAGCCTATTTAGTCACACGCACTACGAGTAATCCAAGGGATTTAAAACGAGTTGAAAATTAGATTTTCCGATCAAGAGAAATAAGTCGAATCTGAGTTAATCAGAGGCGCAATGGAAGCTAAAAATGGCTAAGTCTTTGAAGGCTTATTGGGCGAATTAAATGAGTTTAATTCGCGATGGGTTCGGCTCGGTTTGGCCGGCCAAAGAGGGTGCCAACCCTCTTTGGTTTGGCCGGCCACCACTTGGGGAGAAACCAATTTATTTGGTTTAATTAATAAAATAAATCTAGCGCGATTTGTTTTATAAATTATGGATAAATAAATTTGTATAAAGAAATTTATATAAAGAAATTTATAGAAATTTATTCTTTTTTATGGAAATTAAAATGATCCATGGAATGGTTTATTTTAATTCTATAAAATCAATTATGAATTGATTTTACCATAATAAAGAAAATTTATAAATTTCTTGTAAAATTTATTCCATAATAAAAGGAGAGATGTATTTGTTTATTATAAAATTAGTTATAATAAAACTTGGTTTAAACGGAATAATTCATAAAGAAAATTTATAGGATAAATTTCTTATGAAAAATTCCGTTAAAGGGGAGACTTGGCAAGGGAGAGGCTACTATATAAAGGAACCAAGGCTAGGCTTGTTTTCCTCAATAGATTGATCAAGAGATTAACTCTCTCCCTCTCTCTCTAACTCTCTCTCTCTCTAGGGCCGGCGTCCTTTCTCTCTCTAGGGCTGACTCTCTCTCCTCCCCTAGGGCCGGCGCAAGCACCTAGGGTGCCCGTGAGTTTCCTCCACCAAGTTCGTGCCGAAGAAGAAGAAGAAGCGGATCGCGACTCCTTCCTTCCTTTCCCGGAATTTTGATTCCGTTACTTGGTGGTTAGTTTCCATCCTTCTCTCTTGATTTTCTAGTTGTGTCTTTGGAGAATCTAGTAGTTCTCGTCGACACAAAACTCATGGCTTTGCGAAGTCATCCCGAAGAGAACTCGGCGTGGACGCGAATAGAGGCGGAGCTTCCAAGGGACGCTACGGTTGGATCTCGTCCCTTTCTTCGAGTTACGCGGGGTACAAAGTAAATTAGTTTACTTTTTCGCAAAGTTTTAATTTATGATCATGTCAACACATCATAAGGTTGCATGCTAGATACGTGGTTAAAAATAATTTGAGAAATTATTTTATGTTAATTCTTCCGCTGCACGTAAAAATTTAAAATTTTACGAACCCGTATCCTTGTCAACATGCACCCGGTCCCAACAGTGGTATCAGAGCGAGGTTAGTGTTCGATATAATCATATAATTGTTTTGCGGAAAACTGTCATAATCTCAATTTTGGAAAAATTTTCAATTATGGAAATTTTCCAATTATTATAAATTTTAGATTTAGGAATTTCAAAGTTTGGAAATCCTCATGAAATTTCGCAAACGTTTGAAATATCCTAGTTTCTGAAATTTTATGATAATTGTGAAAACTTCCCATCTTTGGAAACTTTCCAATTTTGAAAATTTTCTATTTTAGAAATTTTCCAATTTTGAAAATATGTAAGTTTTCTTTGTACCAGAAACTTACAATTATTCTGAAAACCTATTATGAAATCTCGCAATTTTGGGTACTTTCTTTCAAGAATGTCTAGACAAATTTATGGACAATTAAATTTGAATTGGTTTTTAATTTGACAACAAAATTCTTTATTTTGGATTGAGCCTCGGGGAGTCGTCCAATTTAAAGTTAGTTGTTGTAATTTAATTTCCCAATTTTAAATGAAATTGTCATGTTTAATTTGGTTACGCTTCCGAAGCAGACCAAATTGGATTTACGACAAATTACTTTTCTTTGGGTATCTGAGCCTCGGGGAGCCACCCTTAGAAAATGATTTGTTGTAATTAATTAAATCCATGAATAAAATATGATTTAAGAGGTGATGCTCTTACACATTGTTGTCTCCAAAATTAATTAGGAAAATGGTTTCCTATAGAGTTTCTTAAATGAGATTTTCATGAAAATAATATGTGGTTGAATTAAGAGAATTGTCTCTTAATTTAATAAGATTTGATTTAGAGAAATCAAAGTCTTAAACATATTATTTCCGAAATTGATTATGACAATTTAGGAAATTGTTTCCCAAAACAATTCCTTTAATAAAGTATGAAATTAGAATTAGGAAATTCGATTCCTAATTCAATTCATGGGACTTGATAAATTAAGTCACATACATACTTTATTAAGGAAATCGTTAGTCATGACATAATTATATGTCATGAATGTGCTTAGAAAAGAAAGGATGAGACCCAAAACCCCTTACAAAATATTAAGGCCAACACCTTCCATTAATATGGTTAGAATCGGAGTTTTGTTTCTTGTTTGGGTTGATGGACACATCCATGCCCAGCTTGAACCTCAACATGTTCAAACCATGGAATTAGTTTATGATTAATACAGTTGGAGTCAAAGGTCAATCCTTAGTTATGGTTGTTGGACACATCCAAGCCTGACTAAACGGTTGAATGAGCTCCAACCATATTAAAACTATTTCTTGATTAATGGGTCAGCCTTAAGCTTGGAGCATCGATTTGTTGTGCCACAGCCAAGGTCGATGTAAAGAGAGGTGCAATTGGGTGCTATGTATAATGTCGCATACTTGTTAATGAGTTAACAACCCAATGATTTATGCAAACATTCAATTAGTTGATAGCATAAAGTGATAGTTACATATATGTGATATGTAATCGGTATAATTACCTACCTTCATAGCTAAAAATAACTTGATGGCCACAGCCATGATTGTTCTTATCTATGGTTGGATATCAACCTATTTGGAGATGTTCCTACAATCTCCCGAATTGATAAAAAGGGTTATTCAATTTGAAAAATAAATAGGATTTTTAATTAATGTATATTGATACATTCTTTATCATTCTTCTCACATAAGCTCAATTTGTATTTCTAGGATAATCACTCGATCATGTCTTCTCTAAACTTGCGTTCCATTTTGGACACCAATAAACTGACCGGGCCGAACTTCATGGACTGGCTTCGAAACCTGAGGATAGTCCTCAAGGCAGAGAAGCTTGCATATGTCCTTGAAGATCAACTTCCCAACCATCCTCCAGAAGGTGCAACTCCAGACCAGCTAATGGCCTATCAGAAACATGTGACCGATTCTGAACTTGCGAGTTGCATCATGCTAGCCTCTATGATACCTGAGCTGCAAAAGCAGCATGAGCATATGGATGCTTATACCATCATCTTCCATCTTCATGAGTTGTTTGAAGAGCAGGCGAGATCCGAAAGGTTCGAAGTCTCCAGACTCCTCTTCACCACTAAGATGCAGGAAGGCACTTCTGCCTCGCAGTTTGTGTTAAAGATGTTGGGGTACATTGAGCGACTGAGCACACTCGGTTTTGCAATGGATCATGAACTAAGTATTGACTTAATTCTGAGTTGTTTGCCCAAAAGTTATTCACAATTTGTGATGAACTATCGGATGAACAAACTAGAGACTACCATTCCTGAGTTGCTCAACCTGCTGAAGACTGTGGAGCCTTCTGTAAAGCCGGATCAAAAGGCGGTACTGTTAGTTGGTTCCTCGAAGAAAGGTTCTAAGAGGAAGGCCAAAGAACAGAATAAAGGGAAGAAGAAAAAGGCCAAAAAGACTGAAAAGAAACCAAAAGGAACTTGCCATCATTGTGGCAAGGAGGGTCACTAGCGAAGAAACTGCAAGGTTTATCTTGAGTCCTTGAAGAATAAGGCAACCGATGCCCCATCCTCTTCAGGTATCTTCGTTATTGAATGTCACTCTTGTTGGTGCAGGAAGCACCATATCGAACCTGGTTTTGATATTGACAAAGGATTCAAAGTTAAGGTTATTTGTGATCTAACGTTGTTCACTGAGTGTGCAGAAAAAGTCCTAGCGAAGGACTGCTAGGCACCTGGCGAAGGACTGCCAGTATCCAAGCCCTAGCGAAAGACTGCTAGGCAACTGGCGAAGGAATGCCAGCATCCAAGCCCTAGCAAAGGACTGCTAGGCAACTGGCGAAGGACTGCGAGTATCCAAAGCCCTAGCGAAGGACTGCTAGGCTCCAGGCGAAGGACAGCCTGGGACTAAAGACCTAGCGAAGGACTGCTAGGCAACTGGCGAAGGACTGCCAGTATCCAAGACCTGACAAAGGACCGTCAGGCAAAAGTCCAACCAAAGGAGCGGTTGGCATCAGGTAAATTCTCCCGAGAGGAGTAGGTGAGGACGCGTTCCCCTTGAGGGAACATTAGGCGTCGGTTCGACTTAGGGCTCCATTTTGGAGACCAAAGTCAGAACCAAGACAGCCAAGGCTGTATAATTCATTATGTTATTGGTTTATTGTGTTTTGGACTAACCCTGGATGCAGGACCAAAGGAACGTGTGTCTGCAGCTCAGAATGCCTCAAAGGAAAGAGGCGATCGCTGACCAGGGCGCCCGGAGTGTCCCGGGCGCCCCCAAGGTGAACACAAAACACAACACAACTAGAAGAATCTCGACAGTACATTCTGAGGGCGCCCCCGCTGTCCCGGGCGCCCCCATTGCAAACCAACTTTGCCGCGTCTAGCCAGACTTGCCGAGGAGACCTCAACGCTGCGGATAAGAGCTGGCCGAGTCAACCAGGGCACCCCCAGCGTCCAGGGCGCCCCCGTCAAAGGGTTATCCCGAGTTCTTAGGGATAAACCCTTGACCGCGCCTTTTGGGGATCAAGCGCCACGTGGGGGGGGCGCCCCCGTCGACCAGGGCGCCCCCAGGCCCTATATAAAGGGCCCTCGACCTCCTTCTTCAGAGCATCAATTACTGCGACGCTTCCACGCTCTTCTGCTTCCACGACACGCTCCAGAACTCTTCCAACTCGAGCTGACGACGTCCTGCTGCTCCAACACTTCGATCTACACCGGACGTCGGTAACGAAGAGCTTAATTAAGTTTACTAGACTGATTCTGTAATACTTTTTATTGTAAACTTTCTCGAACGTATAGAATTGCCCGCAGAAAACGGTCAACGACCGTGGACCTTGGAGTAGGAGTCGACACAGGCTCCGAACCAAGTAAAACGACCGTGTTAGCATTGTTTGTGTGTCTTATTTCCGCTGCGCACTTACTCTTTTTAAATTCGAACGATTTGCGACATTCACCCCCCCTCTCTCGCATCTCTCGATCCAACAAGTGGTATCAGAGCGGGGTAGTTCAAACTTGGTGCAACCACCAGTTTGAAAGTTTTTCGGATTTACAAAATTTTTTATTTTATTTCTTTTCCTTTTGTTAATCAACACCACTCGATATTTTTCCGCCTTTTATTTTAAAATAAAAAATATCTGTACTTGGATTTAAAATATCCTTACGCCTTTTTCAATTCTGAATTCTCATTTTTTCACCTTAAGTTAGAATTGTTAAAACAATCAACTTTTGAAAATTTGTCATAAATTTTTTTATTATTATTTTAATATTTTTCTCGAAATTCGTGCTACTTTAATTCGAGCTAATCTTTTTTATTAAAGTCTCACTTTTTCATCATTAATCAGAATTGACAAAATTAATATTTTTTAAAAATTCGTCATAAATTATTTTTATTATTTTATTATTATTCCGCCTCGAAATTCGTGCAATTTTTTTTTGGGGCTATTCTTTTCCCTTCTCCCGCACTACTAATCCAAGACCAAGTCTTGGTATATTTTTGTGTTTCTTTTGTGTACGAGGTTTAGAGTTAATGGCCAACCAAGAGTGGAACAGTGTCCGTCCACCGCTATTCTCCGGCGATAACTTCAAATCTTGGAGAAATCAAATGGAGTCCCTTCTGAAGGCCCACATGGACTTATGGCGGATCATCCAAACGGGGTTCACATTTCCCACAGAAGAAGGAACATCGATCACTTGGGACAAAATGGATGAACCAACACTGAGGAAGATCGAGACAGATGCAAGGGCTACTGTAATCCTACAATGTGGCCTGACCAATGAAGAATTGAAGCGGGTCGGATCCTTCAGATGTGCTAGGGAAATCTGGGAAAAACTGATTGACCTTCATCAAGAAATCTCAGATGAAGAAGAAGATCAGGTAAGTTATCTTGCCCTTTCGGTTCAAGAACAAGCAGCTGAGATTGACTCGACACCCGACATCGAAATCGAACCAGAGTCAAACGATGAATTGACTGAGACAAAAAGGGTAACCAATTTCGAATCGTTTTCTGAATTAAAATTAAATATTCAAGCTGATACTGCAATGGTCGAGGAAGGTATAATTTTTATTGCAGGAAAAACTCTAAGAGAACCACCAAAGAAGAAGACTCAACCAATACCTGAGTCGAGTTGTGGCAGAGAGACAGATTGGATGGGTTATTGGGAGAGGGCATCTTAGCTTTTGGCATGACACGTGGATGGAGAGGGGACCGTTGTCAGAGTGGTGTACAGTGCAGGGGCCTCCAGATGCCAGAGTGGACCGATTCTTAGTGGATGGAAGCTGGAGCCAGGAGCAACTTCAGAGGGTGTTGCCCACATCGGTGGCTGTGGAGGTGACAGAGGTTCAGCTGAGGACCGAGGAGGAGGATGTTATGTTGTGGCGACCCACCAGAGATGGGAGATTTACTACGAGGTCGGCTTGGGAGGCATACAGGACGGCGCACCAGAGGGAGGAGGTAGCGACTGTGATCTGGAGCAGACTCCTCCTTCCCACCATCTCGGTGTTCATTTGGAGGTTCTTTCGGAAACGATTGCCAGTGGACGAGATCTTGCAGCAGCGGGGTATATGCTTAGCATCCAGATGTCAGTGCTGTGAGGCAGTGGAGTCTTGGGAGCACCTGTTTTATGGGAGCCCGATGGCAGGAGAGGTCTGGGGATACTTTGGACATTTATTTGGGGTAGGCAGTTGGAGGGAGATGGAGAGTTGGAGAGCAGGCACAGCATGGAGCAGCACTGGTGCAGTGAGGGAGATTATTCCCCTGTTGATTTGTTGGTTCCTGTGGACGGCCAGGAACGACTCCAAGCACAGGGGTCTGAGGCCAGAGGGACAGAAGATTATCAGACAGATCACACAGTACTTGAGGGTGGGGATGGCATCTGGTATCATCAAGCCCAGGCATTGGAGGGGAGCTATCTCGGCAGCTCAGGCTATGGTGATCCAGGTGAGGATACGGACACTACACACGATCTCAGTAGTACACTGGAGGAGGCCTGCTGCTGGAGGTTTCAAGCTCAACACAGATGGCAGTTCTAGAGGAAACCCAGGTGAGTCTTCTTATGGTGCTATTGTTCGCGATGATAGTGGACAGGTGGTGGTGACGAGGCAGGGAGTTCTTGGAGAGGGCTCCAATATCAGAGCGGAGCTCATTGCGATCCTGAGAGGCTTGGAGTTGTGTGGAGAGAGGCAGCTTTCCCCTATTTGGCTGGAGTCTGATTCCCTGGTGGCACTGCATATCATCAGGTCTTCTGGCATCTCATGGGAGTTTCGGGAGGAGATCTTACGGATCAGGAGGCTGATACGACAGCATGGGGTTAGATGTCCACACATATTTAGAGAAGGGAATGCTGCTGCAGATTTCCTTGCCAACCAGGCGTATCAGCTAGAGGGAGAGAGGGTGATGGAGGGGCAAGAGGTGGATGGCCTGCTGCTTGGCATTTGCAGGATGGACAGAGTGGGATTGCCATATATCAGGAGCTCTTGCAAGCCAGGATAGCACACATGATGGATGGTGAATAGCTCCACCTTAGAGCTATCTAGCCCGCAGCAAACGGCTGCGGTAAAGGCATGTTAAATCCGTTGATGGCTGTGGCTTTGCCTAAAAGCCAGCTAGAGTGACTAGACCCACCTATGGTCTAGCTAGCCCGCAGCAAACGGCTGTGGTAAAGGCAACCCAAATCCGTTGATAGCTGTGGCTTTGCTAAAAAGCCAAAGAGGGTGAGTAGGTCCACCATAGGCCTACCTAGTCCGTAGCAAACGGCTGCGGTAAGGACACACTAAATCCGTTGATGGCTGGTCACTTGCCAAAAGTGAACATCGGGTGTGATGGAGGACTTTATAGGAGCACGAAGGGCTAAGGCGTGGGCATACAAGTTTTGTTTGGCTAAGAGAGTTGATTACATTAATTGGGTTGTTGAATGGGTCAGCTTCCCTTTCCTTGGCTTGGAATGACTGCAATGGTTTATTAACAAATTTCCTATCAGTTTCCAAAGATTTCCAAATGATAGTGTAATGAAATAATGGAATGCTGTAAAGTGTGCCAAGGGGGCAGGTTACAAGTGCTGGAGATTCTGATGAGTTTTCAGACTACTGTGGAGAGTGCCAATACCTGTTGGAATCACTTCAGAGCTTGGGTCTGAGAGTGGCAAAAAAGTTTTATTTCATTTGCATGCCAAACGTGTCAAAAGTGCCAATGGTAGAACCTTAGTGTTAATGTTTAGAAGAAGTTTTCGGCAGCAATCAGACAAAGTAACAAAGGTGCCACAATAGCAGAGGGTTTCTGTTTGCCAAATGATTTTCAGAAATCAGTTTCGATTTTGGATGGAGTTTGTTAACAATTAAAAGCTGGTGTTCTGGCCTGAAGCTGTTGTCAAATAAAAGGTACTGCTTAAATATTGTTTAGTTATTATTACATCAGTTATACAGATTGCTGAAACTGAAGATGGAACCTGCAAGTTTTTGCTCTGACACTGAAAAGATTGGAGCTGTGCCAAGGGCCACTGAATTGAATTGAATTGCTGATACAAGGAAATCAGTGTGCCGATGGGAACGGGAGCCAAACGTGCCAACTAACAGTGCTGATTGAGTTTTGGCTGAAAGCAGTGCAACAATTTGGGTTCCATGCTGCTAAGGAGTTGATGACTGTGGCTGAAACTTGCTGGGGAGATCAGGTAAACTGAACCGCAGGCAATTTGATACGGTTGAGTGAACTGATAGGGGAGAATTGAAGTGGATGGAGGTAGTATTTAGCTCTGACAAGGTCTGATTTCGGTGGAAATGGAGAGACACTTGGTGCTGGTTTTTATTTAGAAGGTTGGAGCCAAGGCAGGGGACTGTCAGATACAATCATTTTGAGTTTTGATGTGCCAAACGTGCCAAATACATCCATTGGCTACATTTGGAAATCCTTTTCAGTGGACTCCTGGCTGCTTGTAGCTGTGTATTCAGAGCCAAAGTCAACCGAGATGGACTGATATTTGGAATAAAGGGTCTGACAAAACTACATATGGTCTAGATTCAGCAAAGGAAAGTATCAGTGGTGATCTGCACATAATTTTCTGGCAGAAATGAAGACTCGGAAGCGTGCCAAATGTGCCAAATATGTGGCTGTCGGCACTAGGGATGTCGCAGGTGGTTGCGTGCCAAATGTGCCAAATGTGCCAATCAGCTGGCTGCATGCCAATTAGCGCAGGTGGTTCAGAAAAGAATGCATTTATAGGAAAGAGGTTTCGGAGATAATCAGATCAAGTGACAGAGCTGCAATCTCCTGTGTCTTGGAAGTAGAGATGGCACTTGCAGTGGACAGACAGTTTGCGGAATTTACAGATACATGGATATTACAGACAAGTGAAGACCTTAGTGTGCCAAACGTGCCAATTTTCTGTCTCTGGTAGTGGTGCAACTCATTGACAGATACAACAACTGGGGCTTTCATTTGATACAGGTCTTGGGGCTTAACAGCAAAGTGGATTGCTTTAAAACAAGGTGTCGAGAGGTTTATTACTCAGAAGGGTTGTGCACCAGTGAAGAAAACTGTCTTGCTGTAAGTCCCAGTGGAAATTCAGATCATGGAAAATGGATAGTCAGAAACATATGGTAGCATCTGATTTCGATCCCATGGAAGCAAGGGATATTCAGAAACTGAAATTGATAAGAAGGATTGAGATAAATGAGGGATGTGCTAGAGAGGGGCCAAAGAATACGAAATTGTAACAGCCTCAAAGATTACTGAATTGATTTATGGAAGTTTCATTCCAGAGCACAAGGAAGCAAATTCGAGGGTTTAAAGCTGGGAAAGTGCCAAGGAAGCTGAATTACTGAAGACAACTCAGAGTTAATGCTGCTGTTTTTTTGAAGTTGGCTCTGAAAGGCCCAAAGATTACTGAATGGATTCATTGCAGTTTCACTTCAGAGCATAAGGGATGGAAGACACAAAGTTGCTAAATCTGGCAGATTGAAGCTGTATAGGGAGTGCAGGTATTGCAGTTTTGTGCTAAAGACAACTGAGATGAATTGATCTGGCAATCAAGGGTTTGCGGCACATAAGGTGGTGGAAGGTGCAGTGGTTTGGCACAAAGAAATAAAGGCAGAAAGGAAGATGGTGGTAGAGTTGAGCTGACGCAGTATCAGATTGCGAGAAGAGGTGATAAAGCTGTGCCAAGGACAAAGGAGCCAATGCGCATCTGGTTTGGAATTTCGGAGTCAAGTGCAAGTGGATGCAAGGAGAATACTATCAGAGCATGCTTGTGCTGAAGAAAAGCTGCAGATCAGAAGAGATTCCGTTCAGTTACAGAAGTTTGGAAGTTTCATTGACAGAGGATACAAGAGATGAGACAGTCGCAGCATGGAGTTAGGTGCAATCAGAGACAAGTGGAATTCTGCTAGAGCTTGCCTGCGCTGGGGAAAAGAAGCAGATTAGAAGTGTGCAGAATTTAACAGTAGAAAAGAGTCAATAAACCGGCTGATAAAGAGTCGGTGGTTATTTTAATTGCATTACTTGTAAATCGTTTGGGCTGCTGTAATCCTATATTAGAAGGTCAGGTTTGGCCCACCGTCTGATATAGAGTTTCTTTTCAGGAATAAGATATTCCATTACTTAAAAAAAAAAAAAAACCAATACCTGAGTCAAACTCAGACTCAGAATCTAACGACGAAGAAAGAGATCATCGGAAGCTGATTCGAATGGCTCGCGACCACTACAAAGTGCCGAAAGAACAATCAAACACAAGAAAGATGGCCAAAATCAAGGGGGAGCCCTCCAAAAAGAAATCTGAAGGTAAATTTACAGTATTTAAAAATCCATTATTTACCATGAATAATATGATAGAATCTTATAAATTAGTTAAGGCTAATTTGTTAGAAAATTTAACTCATAATATTGCTGTTTTTGATAATCTAGAATATTATTACGATTATGATATAACATAGATCATTTTTTGTGCTTTAATTGTAAGTTTCTTTTTATTTTATTTTTATGTTCTTTTTGCTTAAAATTAGGATTGATTAGTTTAAGGATAAAACAGTTTAACTGAAACTTGAAAACATAGTATTGGGTGGAGGTGAGATGATAGTACGTTAGGGAAACCAATTCTAATAAGGTCAAGTCTACTTGGTCTCTTTAGACTGGTGAAACTAGCCGAAGCTACCGATCCAAAATCCAAACTAGTTAGACCAGAACTTTTCAAAGATTAAGTTTGAAAATGAAATTTCATTAAACGGCTTTGTCAAGGAAAGGGTGGATGATCCCATAAGGCTACGGCCAAAGAAGGCCTAGTGCCTCGCCAAGACCTGGAAGCCAATTTTTGAAATTCAAATTCAAATTACTTTTTGTCAAATTTGAATCTAACACAAATGTTCAGTTAATCTTAGATTCAAATATTCCTTTTCAAATTAAATTTAAATTAATTGTTTTCAAAATTAATCTAACTTTTCAAAATTAACCATGTTTTCAAAATTAAAATATTTGTCTCACAACACCCATAAGGTTAACATGTTTGATCACATAGAACTGGGTGAGATATCTAGGACCTAAGAATATATGTCACTATCCTTTTAAATAAAACTCAAAGAGCTTTCAAAAATTATTCAAAACTATCTCTAGTTTTTCAAAATATTGAATGTTAAAATAGACTCGTTTTAAATAGAATTTAGGGTTTGATTAATTTAGTTATTTGATTGGTCAAACATAGTTAACTGAGTCAAACCTGGTCAACACAGTCAACCCTAGACAACATAGTCAAACATGGACATTAGATTAAGTTAAACGGTACAGGGGGAGTGGTTTATTCTTTTCTTTCAAAGTATTTTTGAAAAATTATTACCATTTCAAAAGGGTTTTTGAAAATACAATTGTATTTTCAAAAATCTATCTCCTTAAAAATGATCATACTCAAAAGGCATGCTCAAAATTGTTCCTTTAAGTTTGACAAACCCTAAGACTAAGAGGAGGATTAACTTGTGGTCAACAAGCCTCCTAGGACTATGTCAGATTCAGGGGGAGCTCAAATTAAAAGAAGAAGTTTAAAATACTATATTTTCCAATAATCACTATATATTTTTAAAAAATTGTGCTTTACAAAAAACCATTATTATTTCAAAATGTTTTTCGAAAACAGGGTTTCTGCTCAAATTGAATTTACTAAAAATTATATTACCATGCTAGTATTCAAAACTACTCTTTTGATTTTAGTAAACCCTAAAGACACAAAGGAAGGTCTACTTAATGATCTACAAGGACTCTGAGGATGTGTCAAATTTAGGGGGAGTCTAAACCAAAAGAAATTATTTCTGACAAGTATTTTCTTTGGCAATTATATTTGAAATTATTAAATAATTCTTTTGATATGAACTGAACCCTAAGAACTCAGAGGAAGAACACTTGTGGTCAACAAGCTTCCAAGGACTGTATCAAGTTTAGGGGGAGGTCAAATTAAAAGAGTTATTAAACATTTCTAAATAATATGTTTTCATACACTATATTTTCAAAATTGTGTCGAAAACATTTGTTTTACAAAATAATATTATTTTAAAATGTTTTGTGGCTTATAAAATTATTTCTGAAATCATTTTTTAAATAATGTTTTATATTATTTACTTGGGTTGAAAAATTTCCAGGACACTTAGGAAAATATCCTTATAGTTAACAAGGTTTCCTAGGATTGTGTCAGACTGGAAAAGAAATCAAGTCAAGTATTCAAAATATTAATTTTTTTTGCATAATCTTCAAAAGTACTTCTATTTTTCAAAGTATAATGTTTTGAAAAGTACTAATACTTGTAAAGGCAATAGTGTTCTAAGTACATGAAGTTTCTAAAAGACTTGCCTACAAATATAAAATATTTTTTAAGTGGAGTTTTGTTGAATCAGTTTAAAGTTTTTTGCTATACTTTCAAGAATTATGCTAAGTATTTTTATGTTTTCAAAACTCATTGGCTCTGATACATAAATTTTTAAAATCTTCTTTTATGGCTAAGGGGGAGAGAAAGGAAAGAGAGAAATTGTTTTTTTTTAAAGTGCTTCAAAAGTTTTTAAGTATTTCTAAATGTCTCAAATTTTTTGAGTACATATTTCTCTCCTAAGTAAAATTTTCCTTAGTAAACAAATTTATTCCCAATTCTCAAAATTTGAAACTTTGTTTAAAGGAAATTTAGCTTCAAAATTTTGCCTAAGTAAATTTTTTAAAAAGCCTTGTAAGTAAAAGTCTTTTTCAAAATTCAGGCATGCAAAACTTTTCAATGGAAAATTATCTAAGTGTAAAAAGTTTTGTTAGTGAAACTGCTTTTACTCCATTTTTTGAAAAACACTTTGTTAAAGATATAAAGCACTTAGGAAAACTCAAAAATCCCTATTAGATATCTTGTTCACCCATGTTTGTTTTTGATATATGTCAAAGGGGGAGGAAAGGTCAAAGTTAAGTATTTTGCAAGTATTCAGGATTTTAGGGGGAGTATGAGAAATAAAATGTTTTGATATACTTCATTGTGCTTTTTTTTACTTCATTTTTACATTATGTTCTTAACAGTTATAAAGTTTTTTTCTTAACTTTGAATTGTGTTGCCATAATCAAAAAGGGGGAGATTGTTGGTGCAGGAAGCACCATATCGAACCTGGTTTTGATATTGACAAAGGATTCAAAGTTAAGGTTATTTGTGATCTAACGTTGTTCACTGAGTGTGCAGAAAATGTCCTAGCGAAGGACTGCTAGGCACCTGGCGAAGGACTGCCAGTATCCAAGCCCTAGCGAAAGACTGCTAGGCAACTGGCGAAGGAATGCCAGCATCCAAGCCCTAGCAAAGGACTGCTAGGCAACTGGCGAAGGACTGCCAGTATCCAAAGCCCTAGCGAAGGACTGCTAGGCTCCAGGCGAAGGACAGCCTGGGACTAAAGCCCTAGCGAAGGACTGCTAGGCAACTGGCGAAGGACTGCCAGTATCCAAGACCTGACAAAGGACCGTCAGGCAAAAGTCCAACCAAAGGTGCGGTTGGCATCAGGTAAATTCTCCCGAGAGGAGTAGGTGAGGACGCGTTCCCCTTGAGGGAACATTAGGCGTCGGTTCGACCTAGGGCTCCATTTTGGAGACCAAAGTCAGAACCAAGACAGCCAAGGCTGTATAATTCATTATGTTATTGGTTTATTGTGTTTTGGACTAACCCTGGATGCAGGACCAAAGGAACGTGTGTCTGCAGCTCAGAATGCCTCAAAGGAAAGAGGCGATCGCTGACCAGGGCGCCCGGAGTGTCCCGGGCGCCCCCAAGGTGAACACAAAACACAATACAACCAGAAGAACCTCGACAGTACATTCTGAGGGCGCCCCCGCTGTCCCGGGCGCCCCCATTGCAAACCAACTCTGCCGCGTCTGCGCTACACGCCCAGGGCGCCCCCGCTGTCCCGGGCGCCCCCAGCCAGACTTGCCGAGGAGACCTCAGCGCTGCGGATAAGAGCTGGCCGAGTCAACCAGGGCACCCCCAACGTCCAGGGCGCCCCCGTCAAAGGGTTATCCCGAGTTCTTAGGGATAAACCCTTGACCGCGCCTTTTGGGGATCAAGCGCCACGTGGGGGGGCGCCCCCGTCGACGAGGGCGCCCCCAGGCCCTATATAAAGGGCCCTCGACCTCCTTCTTCAGAGCATCAATTACTGCGACGCTTCCACGCTCTTCTGCTTCCACGACACGCTCCAGAACTCTTCCAACTCGAGCTGACGACGTCCTGCTGCTCCAACACTTCGATCTACACCAGACGTCGGTAACGAAGAGCTTAATTAAGTTTACTAGACTGATTCTGTAATACTTTTTATTGTAAACTTTCTCGAACGTATAGAATTGCCCGCAGAAAATGGTCAACGACCGTGGGCCTTGGAGTAGGAGTCGACACAGGCTCCGAACCAAGTAAAACGACCGTGTTAGCATTGTTTGTGTGTCTTATTTCCGCTGCGCACTTACTCTTTTTAAATCCGAACGATTTGCGACATTCACCCCCCCCCTCTCTCGCATCTCTCGATCCAACAACTCTATTTCCTCAAATACCTGGGTACTTGATACTGGGTGTAGCTCACATATATGTAATGACATACAGGGGCTAAGGAATAGAAGAAGACTCGTCAAAGGAGAAGCAAATTTGCGAGTTGGAAATGGAACAAAGATTGCTGCTGTTGCCATCGGAACATATTTGCTAAAGCTCCCCACTGGACGTATCTTAGAATTGGATAATTGTTATTTTGTTCCTTCGTTAATAAAGAACATTGTATCTATTTCATGTTTGAATGAAAAGGGTTATCATTTAACTTTTAGTAACAATTGTTGTTACATAACTTTAAATGGCGTTCTTTATGGGAATGGAACTTTGTGCAATGGTATCTACACGTTAGATTTATCCAATGACGTTTTCAATATCGAAGTTAGCAACAAACGTGCTCGAATAGATAATCGAATAGACTCCTACACTTGGCATTGCCGTCTTGGCCATGTAAGTAAGAAACGCATGACCGAATTACACCGATGTGGAATTCTGGAATCATTTGAACCCGGTTCATTTGATACATGCGAATCATGCTTAAAAGGCAAGATGACCAAATTACCCTTTTCTGGAAAAGGTAATCCAGTGGGAGAATTGCTTGGTCTAATACATACTGATGTATGTGGACCAATGTCAACTCTTGCACAAGGAGGCTATAGCTACTTCATCACCTTTATCAATGATCACTCACGATTCGGGTATGTGTTCTTGATGAAACACAAATCTGAAGCTTTTGAGAAATTCAAAGAGTTCAGAAATGAAGTAGAGAAACAGCTTGGCAAAAGTATTAAGATACTTCGATCCGATCGAGGTGGTGAATACTTAAGTCAAGAGTTTCAAGATTATCTTAGGGACAATGGGATATTGTCCCAATGGACTCCGCCATATACACCACAGCATAATGGTGTATCTGAGAGGCGCAACTGAACTTTAATGGACATGGTTAGGTCGATGATGAATCATGCAACTCTTCCAAAATCCTTTTGGGGCTATGCACTTAAGACAGCTGTTTACTTGCTAAACAGAGTCCCGACCAAGGTAGTCTCTACTACTCCATATGAGACATGGAATAGTAAGAAACCTCACTTAACTCACCTTAAGATATGGGGTTGTCCTGCTTATGTGAAGCGGACTGTATCAGACAAATTGGATGCTAAGTCTGATAAATGTCTATTTATTGGATACCCTAAGGAAACGAAGGGTTACCAATTCTATCATCCCTTGGAACAAAAGGTGTTTGTTTCAAGGCATGCTGTATTTCTGGAAAAAGAATTTCTTTTACAAGAAAATAGTGGGAGTGGCATTGAACTTGATGAAGTTCAAGAAACTCCAATAGACATTACAGAGACACCTAGTCTAGACCCACAACCAATAACTCATAATGATGAGCTATCAGTTGAACCTAAAACAACAACACCTCTTCGTAGATCTGATAGGACACGCAATATTCCAGAGAGATACGGATTTCTCATAAGCGAATCAAATGATGTGTTACTCATAAGCGATGACGAACCTATCAGTTATGAAGATGTTCTGAAATGTTCAGAAAGGGACAGATGGCTTGAAGCCATGAAGTCGGAAATGGATTCCATGTACGAAAATCAAGTATGGGACTTGGTTAACCCACCTGAAGGGATTAAGCCCATAGGGTGCAAGAGGGTTTTCAAGAAGAAAACCGACATGGAAGGTAATTATGCTTAAATCCATTCGGATGCTCCTGGCCATAGCATCTCATTATGATTATGAGATATGGCAAATGGATGTGAAAATGGCTTTCCTTAATGGAAACCTGCTTGAGGATGTATACATGATACAACCTGAAGGTTTCACATCGGTCGATAAAACCAAAGTATGCAAGCTTCGACGATCCATATATGGACTGAAGCAAGCATCCAGGAGCTGGAACATCCGTTTTGATGAGACAATCAAAGAGTTTGATTTCTCACAAAATCCTGACGAATCTTGGGTGTACAAGAAGATTAGTGGGAGTGCAGTCGTATTCCTAGTATTATATGTCGATGACATATTACTTATAGGAAACGATATATCAGTTTTACAGACAGTTAAAATTTGGTTGTCCAAAACTTTCTCCATGAAAGACCTGGGAGAAGCAACCTATATCCTTGGGATTAGAATCTATAGAGATAGATCAAAACGGTTGCTTGGTCTTTCGCAGTCTACGTATATAGACCGAGTGCTAAAAAGGTTTAGCATGTCGGAATCCAAGAAAGGTTACCTTCCCATCAGGCATGGGATCAACCTTTCAAAGTCTATGTGTCCGCGCACAGAAGACGAGAGGATTTTCATGAATAAGATTCCTTATGCATCCGCGAAAAGATCTATCATATATGCTATGTTATGTACAAGGCCCGATGTATCGTATGCTTTGAGCGTCACAAGCAGATACCAGTCGGATCCAGGAATGGATCATTAGGCGGCTGACAAGACAATCCTTAAGTACTTAAGAAGAACTAAGGATGTGTTCCTAATATATGGAGAAGGAGATATAGTAATACGTGGCTATACAGATGCCAGTTTCCAGACAGATAAGGATGACTCCAAATCTCAGTCTGGATACGTATTTACTTTGAATGGAGGTGCAATAAGTTGGAAGAGTTCCAAACAAGACACCGTAGCGGATTCTACCATGAAAGCAGTTTGGATCAAGAAGTTCGTCTCAGAACTTGATGTGGTTCCAACCATTGATGAAGCAATACCGGTTTATTGCGACAACAATGGAGCTATTGCACAAGCAAAGGAACCAAGGTCTCATCAGCGATCCAAACACGTGCTTCGCCGCTATCATCTGATCAGAGAGATTATAAGTAGGAATGATATACAAATTAAGAAAATTCTCACTGAAAGGAATTTAGCGGATCCTTTAACTAAGGCCTTGCCTCAAAGCAAGTTTGAGGGTCATGTTAGAGCCTGTGGTATTGGATACCATAGCGATTGGCATTAGGCCAAGTGGGAGTTTGTTAGTGATATGAGAGAAGTGTCCTAAGGCAATCGCCTTATGATTGTAAGCATTTATTTTAATAAATGATAATTCACTATTTGAGTATACATATTTGTGTATTTGATTGGGATCTTAAACTTATCTACTGAATGTCCGCAATACAATTCACAGCATAAGAGAATTTGTGATGGGATCACAACTAGTGATTATCTCTACATGTGCAATTGTGAAGTATTGAAAATATCCCTAGTCGATGAATTGATAAATACGGACACTATCAATTCTGTTGAGACTAGCATGAGTTATTCTCTAATCAGCTGATTCTCACTGGCTGGTGACATTGGGATGTCCGGAGATAAACATGGATGCTAGTTAAGGGAACTAGTTCATTGGAGTGACTAGCTGTAAAACTTCATATGGTAATCTACATAGATATGTCAATGAAGTTCTTACTGCAGCTTAAGTGCGATGTTCCTTTGACTTGCGGTGTTCAAGTCATCTTGGTCATGGAGACTTATACTTTAACATCTTAAGCAAGCATCTCCAAGGAGGTGTGGACCCAGGATGATTGGGTATAAGCCGAAGTGCCCGAAGATGTTTGAACAGCCTACAAAGGATTCACCACTCCTTGCGAGGAGATGTATACCCAGGCCTATCGTCGGATTGTTACTCAAAGCCTCTGGCCAGAGCATATCATGTTTAGAGTATGAGTCTCTTAAATACATGAGAGTAATTAGAAATCCAAAGGACGAGAAAGACACTACTTGGGCTAGGTGTGACGTAGTCAGCCTAGTGGGGACTGACACACACAGACCATGTCCTGAACCAAGTGGGTATAAGATGGTGAAGGGAATGGGGCACGATTCATTAGAGCTGCTGAAGGGTTTCAGAATACTTCTGAGGTCAACCGTTGATCTTTCGATTAATTGGGGGTCATGATGTACTACTAGGTGCCACTCATGATCGTTCTATAATTGGTTGATTATAGACGGCCAACATAAATCGAAAGCCTATTTAGTCACACCACTACGAGTAATCCGAGGGATTTAAAACGAGTTGAAAATTGGATTTTCCGATCAAGAGAAATAAGTCGAATCTGAGTTAATCAGAGGCGCAACGGAAGCTAAAATGGCTAAGTCTTTTGAAGGCTTATTGGGCGAATTAAATGAGTTTAATTCGCGATGGTTCGGCTCGGTTTGGCCGGCCAAAGAGGGTGCCAACCCTCTTTGGTTTGGCCGGCCACCACTTGGGAGAAACCAATTTATTTGGTTTAATTAATAAAATAAATCTAGCGCGATTTGTTTTATAAATTATGGATAAATAAATTTGTATAAAGAAATTTATATAAAGAAATTTATAGAAATTTATTCTTTTTTATGGAAATTAAAATGATCCATGGAATGGTTTATTTTAATTTATAAAATCAATTATGAATTGATTTTCCATAATAAGAAAATTTATAAATTTCTTGTAAAATTTATTCCATAATAAAAGGAGAGATGTATTTGTTTATTATAAAATTAGTTATAATAAAACTTGGTTTAAACGGAATAATTCATAAAGAAATTTATAGGATAAATTTCTTATGAAAAATTCCGTTAAAGGGGAGACTTGGCAAGGAGAGGCTACTATATAAAGGAACCAAGGCTAGGCTTGATTCCTTAATAGATTGATCAAGAGATTAACTCTCTCCCTCTCTCTCTCTAATCTCTCTCTCTCTAGGGCCCCCTTTCTCTCTCTAGGGCCGGCTCTCTCTCCTCCCTAGGGCCGGCGCAGCACTAGGGGCCGTGAGTTTCCTCCACCAAGTTCGTGTCGAAGAAGAGAAGAAGCGGATTCGCGACTCTTCCTTCCTTTCCCGGAATTTTGATTCCGTTACTTGGTGGTTAGTTTCCATCTTCTCTCTTGATTTCTAGTTGTGTCTTTGGAGAATCTAGTAGTTCTCGTCGACACAAAACTCGTGGCTTTGCGAAGTCATCCCGAAGAGAACTCGGCGTGGACGCGAATAGAGGCGGAGCTTCCAAGGGACGCTACGGTTGGATCTCGTCCCTTTCTTCGAGTTACGCGAGGTACAAAGTAAATTAGTTTACTTTTCCGCAAAGTTTTAATTTATGATCGTGTCCACACATCATAAGGTTGCATGTATCCTTGTCAACATGCACCCGGTCCCAACACAGACATCGCTGGATCGGTCACCAGACCGATCCACGAAGGAGCAGCGTGCCAACTCCCTGATCGGTCACCAGACCG
>JAGFNQ010001478.1:340144-477452 GCA_024364735.1 Boesenbergia rotunda
ACATCAAAGACACAAATGAGGGTTCTTTGGGTCGGTAACCAATACCGGCCCTATTGTAAACTGCCCTTTGGGCATTTAGGATCATGTCTAGGGTCTTAGAGCTAGTTGAGAATTTCCCAAGAATATTCTTGAGCTTCTCAACTTCACTCTTCAATGATTGGTTTTCCTCTACTAACAAGTTATCATGCAAATCATTTACTTCCTCAACCTTAGAGGATTTCAAATTTACAATCTCATGTTTCAAAGATTTAATTTCATCTTCTAGCAATTCAACATGCAAATCATCAATGTTATCATCTCTAGAAGCTTCAATTGATCAATTTCTAATTGCAATGCTTTAACCTTATTCTTTGACTTTTTAAGCATACTAGTTAAACATGCAATTGCTCTATAACACTTTTCAAGCTCGGGAGAAGTTACCTCTTCATCATCCGAAGATGATGAAGCCGCGTTTGAGGAGCTTGAAGATTCATCACTGCTTCCTCTCCAAGAGCCATGAGTGCCACGTTCCTTGTGCTCTTCTCCTCCTTCTCTTCATCGGATGAGCTTAGAGGATGACTCATCCCAAGTGGCCTTCAAGCCTTCTTCTTCTTCTTGATTTTTCTTCTTTCTTTTTGGATTTTTCCTCCTTCTTCTTAAGCTTTGGACATTCATTCTTGAAATGCCCTTTCCTACCACACTCAAAGCAAGAGGCATTAGTCTTATCAAGTTTGGATTCACTAGAGTTACCTCTACCCTTGAAGCGTCTATCCCTTCGCATCATTCTTCGCACAAAGTTCGCCATCTCGGAGGAAGAAGAGCCACTGCCATCTTCTTCGGAATAGGACTCGGATTCGGAAGAGGATGAAGATGAAGAGACTTCCTTCTCCTTCTTCTTCTCCTTCTTCTTCTTGTTTGACCGGTCCCTGCAACTAAGGCAATCCCCTTCTCCTTGGGGCCTTTGTTAGCCATTTCATGCAATTCCATCTCACAAAATAAGTCATCTAACTTTAACAATAGATAGATCCTTGGATACTTTGTAGGCATCCACCATGGATGACCACAAAGCATTCCTTGGAAATGCTTTCAAGACATACCTCACAAGGTCGCGATTCTCGACCTTTTCATCAATTGAATGAAGTCCATTGAGGACTTCCTTGAACCGGCTATGAAGCTCACTTACCGACTCATTCTCCTTCATGGAGAGATTTTGAAGTTGATTGAGGAACAAGTCCCTCTTTGCAATTCTAGAGTCTCGGGTGCCTTCATGGAGCTCAATGAGTTTGTTCCACAAGTCCTTTGCACTTGTGAAAGGACCAACCTTGATGAGTTGGTCTTTGTTCATGCCACATTGTAGAGTGACAACCGCCTTCGCGTCGGCTTCACTCTTCGAGTTTGTTCAGCAGTCCACCTCCATGACTCAAGTTCTTTGCCTTCGTCATCCTTAGGAGGGGTGAATCCCTCCTTCACCGCGAACCAAGTATGGATATCCATCTTCAAATAGTATTCCATCTTTGATCTCCAATATTGAAAGTCGGCGCCATCAAAGAATGGAGGTCGGGTGGTGGAGAAGCCTTCTCTCAACGCCATCTTGTTGAAAACTCTCGGATGTTAAGCCGTGTACAGAGCCCCAAGCTCTGATACCACTTGTTGGAAACGGGATGGCTAGAGAGGGGGGGGGGGGTAAATATAGCCAATCACTTTTACTTCACGAACTTAGCGAGTTTCTGCACATGGAGTTGTTAGTAGCACAGCGGAAGTATGAAAAACAGAATGTGCAGAAACTAAAACAAAACTAACTAGCAAGATTAGCAAGATCGCTAACAAGGAGAATTTATAAGGTTCGGGGATAACTTGCCCCTACTCCTTTGGCGTGCCCTTAAGGTGGGCGATCCTTTGATCGTCGGCAGATCAAGCCCCCGGTTATCACCGGATTAAGAAACAACCTCCTTCTCGGTGGAGAAACCTCTCCACAGCGTTTCAATCATGGATTTAAGTTTAAGCACAAAGAAACAACAAGAAAGATCTTACTCAAACACTTAGCAACGACAAGAACACAACAAGCTTTCCTGAGCTCCACCCAGCGGCGATCTCACGCAAGAAACCCTTCCTCGTGTCTTCCCGCTGTCGGACTCCCAGCTCCTTGTTCTCTCCTTCAAGCGCTCAAGTAAGGGAAGGTTGCTTCAAGTTTTCAGCAGCTTGCTCAAGAGGATGAAACTTCAGAACGTGCATGCTTGATGTGGAGAACACAAGTGCGGCAAGAACTCAAACACAAGCTGTAGAACTCTGCTTCACTGAAGCTATCTTCCGTCCCTTTTGTTTCTCCACTAAGCATCAAGTGACCTCATCTCCAGCAGCCTCCAGCTACCTCACTGCCAACTCCAGCTACCACTGAACCCTTACTGAACATCCTGAGCTCCCTCATCCAAGCTTCAGTCAGCGGCTTCAGTCCTGCAGCTCCAGCCGTTGCAACCTGAGATGAGAAACGGACAAACCTGCTCCAAGGAAAGCCTCCATTGACTTCTCCTTGAGTGTTTGAATCCTGCCCTATCACCTGTAGCTTAATCAGACTGTTAGTGTAGTATATCACACAGTAAATCAAATATCAGAGGCAAACAACAGCGAATCGGATATGGTCAGACGTGATCAGAGCGTCTGACAGTGCAATTTGAATTAAAGTGATCGGTTACCTGACCGATCAGAGCGACTCCTGATCGGTCACCAGACCGATCAGGCTGGGTCCAGACCGATCAGGCTCCATCCTGATTGGTCCCCAACGCTCAATTAGAAATCGCGATTTCTTTGGGACTCTCCTGGACCGATCACCAGACCGATCCCAAGCTGTGGATCGATCACCCGAACGATCCACCCCTTTATCGGGCGTTTCTGAGCTTCATAGTCCAGACCTCCTGATCGGTCACCGGACCGATCAGGCAACCTCCTGATCGGTCACCAGACCGATCAGAACATGACCAGACCGATCAGGCTCCATCCTGATCGATCATAGAGAGGAACCTGCGACGTTTGATCGTTCTCCGGAACGATCTGCACAGTGATCCTGATCGGTCACCAGACCGATCAGGTGCAGATCAGCAGGGGAACTCAACCTCACTTGTTTGCTCCCTGATCGGTCACCAGACCGATCAGGAGCCAAGCAGTGGGTGAAACACGCACTCCCTGATCGGTCACCGGATCAATCAGGAGCACTACAGTAGGTTCCCAACCTCACTGTGTACTCCCTGATCGGTCACCAGACCGATCAGTCATTGCTGGATCGGTCACCTGACCGATCCACGATGTAGCAGCATGCCAGATTCCCTGATCGGTCACCAGACCGATCCAGGGACTTAAACTTAGCCCTCCAAGCTAAGTTTCCATCCACCTTAGCCCTCCAAGCTAAGGATTTTTCCATCTAACTCTCCAAGTTGGGAATTTGCACCTAACCCTCCAAGTTAGGACTTTTTACCTAGCCCTCCAAGCTAGGACTTTTCACCCAACCCTTCCGAGTTAGAACTTCATCCAACCTAGCCTTCCAAGCTAGGCACCTGACCCTCCAAGCTAGGTCTTTTCACCTAATTCTCCAGGATGGGAATTTGCACCTAACCCTCCAAGTTAGGATTTTTCACCTAGCCCTCCAAGCTAGGACTTTTCACCCAACCCTTCCGAATTAGGACTTTTCCAATACCTAGCCCTCCAAGCTAGGATTTTTCACACCTAACCCTCCAGGTTAGGATTTTCCCAATACCTAGCCCTCCAGACTAGGATTCTCCATATCATGCCTAATCCTCGATCAGGACTTAATCATAATCATCATAATCATCAACCTAAACTAAAATCGTTGTCAACACCAAAACAACAATCAGAGCCAGACTGCATCAACAGTCCCGACCAAGGTAGTCTCTACTACTCCATATGAGACGTGGAATAGTAAGAAACCTCACATAACTCACCTAAAGATATGGGGTTGTCCTGCTTATGTGAAGCGGACTGTATCAGACAAATTGGATGCTAAGTATGATAAATGTCTATTTATTGGATACCCTAAGGAAACAAAGGGTTACCAATTCTATCATCCCTTGGAACAAAAGGTGTTTGTTTCAAGGCATGCTGTATTTCTGGAAAAAGAATTCCTTTTACAAGAAAACAGTGGGAGTAGTATTGAACTTGAAGAAGTTCAAGAAACTCCAATAGACATTACAGAGTCACCTAGTCTAGACCGACAACCAATAACTCATAATGATGAGCTATCGGTTGAACCTAAAACAACACCACTTCTTCGTAGATCTGATAGGACACGCAATATTCCAGAGAGATACGGATTTCTCGTAAGTGAATCGAACGACAAACCTATCAGTTATGATGATGTTCTGAAAAGTTCAGAAAGGGACAAATGGCTTGAAGCCATGAAGTCGGAAATGGATTCCATGTACAAAAATCAAGTATGGGACTTAGTTAACCCACCTGAAGGGATAAAGCCCATAGGGTGCAAGTGGGTTTTCAAGAAGAAAACCGACATGGAAGGTAATGTTGTTACCTTTAAGGCTAGATTAGTGGCAAAAGGATATCGTCAGAAACAAGGAATTGATTATGACGAAACCTATTCGCCAGTAGCTATGCTTAAATCCATTCGGATGCTCCTGGCCATAGCAGCTCATTATGATTATGAGATATGGCAAATGGATGTGAAAACAACTTTCCTTAATGGAAACCTGCTTGAGGATGTATACATGATACAACCTGAAGGTTTCACGTCGGTTGATAAAACCAAAATATGCAAGCTTCGACGATCCATATATGGACTGAAGCAAGCATCTAGGAGCTGGAACATCCGTTTTGATGAGACGATCAAAGAGTTTGATTTCTCACAAAATCCTGACGAACCTTGTGTGTACAAGAAGGTTAGTGGGAGTGCAGTCGTATTCCTAGTATTATATGTCAATGACATATTACTTATAGGAAACGATATATCAGTCTTACAGTCGGTTAAAATTTGGTTGTCCAAAACTTTCTCCATAAAAGACCTGGGAGAAGCAACCTATATCCTTGGGATTAGAATCTATAGAGATAGATCAAAAAGATTGCTTGGTCTTTCGCAGTCTACATATATAGACCGAGTGCTAAAAAGGTTTAGCATGTCGGAATCCAAGAAAGGTTACCTTCCCATCAGGCATGGGATCAACCTTTCAAAGTGTATGTGTCCGCGCACAGAAGACGAGAGGATTTGCATGAATAAGATTCCTTATGCATCCGCGATAGGATCTATCATGTATGCTATGTTATGTACTAGGCCCGATGTATCGTATGCTCTGAGCATCACAAGCAGATACCAGTCTTATCCAGGAATGGATCATTGGGCGACTGTGAAGACAATCCTTAAGTACTTAAGAAGAACTAAGGTTGTGTTCTTAATATATGGAGAAGGTGATATGGTAATACGTGAGTATACAGATGCCAGTTTCCAGACAGATAAGGATGACTCCAAATCTCAGTCTGGATACATATTTATTATGAATGGAGGCGCAATAAGTTGGAAGAGTTCTAAACAAGACACCGTAGTGGATTCTACCACGGAAGCGGAATATATTGCAGCTTCGGAAGCAGCAAAGGAAGCAGTCTGGATCAAGAAGTTTGTCTCAGAACTTGGTGTGGTTCCAACCATTGATGAAGCAGTGCCGGTTTACTGCGACAACAATGGAGCTATTGCACAAGCAAAGGAACCAAGGTCTCATCAGCGATCCAAACATGTTTTTCGCCGCTATCATCTGATCAGAGAGATTATAAGTAGGAATGATATACAAATTGAGAAAATTCCCACTGAAAGGAATTTAACGGATCCTTTAACTAAGGCCTTGCCTCAAAGCAAGTTTAAGGGTCATGTTAGAGCCTGTGGTATTGGATACCGTAGCGATTGGCATTAGGCCAAGTGGGAGTTTGTTAGTATTGTGAGAGAAGTGTCCTAAGGCAATCGCCTTATGAATGTAATCATTTATTTTAATAAATGAATATTCACTATTTGAGTATACATGTTTGTGTATTTGATTGAGATCTTAAACTCATTTACTGAATGTCCGCAATACAATTCACAGCATGAGAGAATTTGTGATGAATTCACAACTAGTGATTATCTCTACATGTGCAATTGTGAAGTATTGAAATTGTCCCTAGTCGATGAATTGATAAATACGGACACTATCAATTCTGTTGAGACTAGCATGGGTTATTCTCTAATCAGCTGATTCTCACTGGCTGGTGACATTGGGATGTCCGGAGATAAACATGAATGCTAGTTAAGGGAACTAGTTCATTGGAGTGACTGGCCGTAAAACTTTATATGGTAATCTACATATAGATATGTCAATGAAGTTCTTACTGCAGCTTAAGTGCGATGTTCCTTTGACTTGCGGTGTTCAAGTCATCTTGGTCATGGAGACTTATACTTTGACATCTTAAGCAAGCATCTCTAAGGAGGTGTGGACCCAGGATGGTTGGGTATAAGCCGAACTGCCCGAAGATGTTTGAACAGCCTACAAAGGATTCACCACTCCTTGCGAGGAGATGTATACCCAAGGCCTATCATCAGATTGTTACTCGAAGCCTCTGGCCAGAGCATCACATGTTCAGAGTATGAATCTCTCAGAAACATGAGAGTAACTAGAATCCGTAGGACGAGAAAAATATTACTTGGGCTAGGTGTGACGTAGTCAGCCTAGTGGGGACTGACACACATAGACCGTGTCCTGAACCAAGTGGGTATAAGATGGTGAAGGGAATGGGGCACGACTCAATATAGCTGCTGAAGGGTTTCAGAATAATTTCTGAGGTCAACCGTTGATCTTTCGATTAATTGGGGCTCATGATATACTACTAGGTGCCACTCATGATTATTCTATAATTAGTTAATTATAGACGGCCAACATAAATCGAAAGCCTATTTAGTCACACGCACTACGAGTAATCCGAGAGATTTAAAATGAGTTGAAAATTAGATTTTCCGATCAAGTGAGATAAGTCGAATCTGAATTTTTTAGAGACGCATCGGAAGCATAAAATGGTTAAGTCTTTTGAAGACTTATTGGACGAATTAAATGAGTTTAATTCGTATGGTATAGGCTTGGGTTTGGCCGGCCAAAGAGGGTCCCCACCCTCTTTGTTTGGCCGGCCACATTAAAAGGGGAGAACCAAATTGTTTGGTTCAAATTATAAAATAAACCGAGCGTGGTTTGTTTTATAAAATTATTGATAATATATATAAATTTTTATAAACTGAAGTTTGGTTTATTATTTTCATGGAAATTAAAATAAACTTTGAATAGTTTATTTTATTTTATAAAATCAATTATCAATTGATTTTTCCATGATAAGAAAAATTTATATAATAAATTTCTTGTGAAAATTTATTCCATAATAAAAAGGGAGACATGGTTGGTTTTATTATAAATTACATTATGATAAAAACTTGGCATGATGGAATAATTCATAGAAAAATTTATATGATAAATTTCTTATGAAAATTTATTCTATAAAAAGGAGACTTGGCGATTGAGAGGCTACTATATAAAGGAACCAAGGCAAGGCTTGGAGATTAATCTAAGAGATCTAGAAATAAGCCATCTCTCTCTCTCCTTCTCTCCCTCTCCCTCCTCTAGTGCCGCCGGCCCTAAAAGGAGGACCCCTTTGTTGCCGTGAGCTTCATCCATCAAGTAGCTGCCGAAGAAGAAGAAGAAGCGGGCGCAACTCCTTCCTTCCTCCCGGAATCTTGATTTCGTTCTTCGTTTGGTGGTTAGTCTTCCCATCTCTCTCTTGGTATTCTTGTCGTGCCTTTGGAGAATCTAGTAGTTCTTGTCAGCACGAAACTCGTGGCTTTGCGAAGTTATCCCGAAGAAAACTCGGTGTGGACGCAAATAGAGGCGGAGCTTCCAAGGGACGCTTACGGTTGGATCTCGTCCCTTCCTTCGAGTTACGCGAGGTATTAAGTAAATTAGTTTACTTTCTACAAAATTTTAATATATGATCATGTCTACACAATATAAGGTTGCATGCTTAGATGTGTGGTTAAATAATTTGGGAAATTATTTATGCTAAATCTTCCACTGCACGTAATAAATTTTAAAATTACGAACCCGCATCCATGTCAACATGCACCCGGTCCCAACAACATGTTACTTGAATAATAGGATATCTCTTCTTCCAACTTTCGGCCAAGCACCTCAATTAGGGTTTAGGTTGAGTTAGGGTTTCAAGAATACTTGTTTATGGCTTATTATGATGTATTTATGTTCAAGCATGTGGTATAAATTTTATGTTACCTAAAACCCTAACCTTATGTCCTATGCTTCATGATCTTGTATGCTTATGTTAGATATCATGTTTTAGTAGGTTTCATTCATGAATGATTTAAGCTCTATACCATGAACACATGTGTTATGAAGAAGGCCTCATGTTTGTGTAGAATGATGCATATTTTAAGTTAAAAGCCTATGATAGATATATGGTTAAGTAGACCTATGCATGTGCTATGATGAATGCCATGAACCTAGGTAGTATGTATCATGTTCATATGAATCCTACTCATGCATGCTTTATGATAGATACTATGATTATGTATGCTACGTGATATGTACCATGTATGTAATGCATGCTTACCTTATGTACCATGATCATGCAAGCTTTATGAATTAAGATGATGTCTATGCCTCAAGGCATAGTGATGTATGTATGTCATGTCTTATGAATGAAGATGATGTTTATGCCTTTAAGGCATTATGATGTTATGCATGAATTATGAATGATGAAATGCTAAGTATGCTTTATGCTATCATGTCTATGTTTTTAAATATGTTATGTATGTTCTATAAATGATGAAGCATGTGAAGCTATTTTACTTTATGAATGGGCTTGTACCGGACCGAAGTAAGGGTCTAAGGGATGGGCTCATCATGTAAGCCTCGGTGTGGGACTACCGCAGCTGTCCCCGGTTCTGGGACTACCGCAGCTGTCCAACAGGGATGAGCTCCTCATGAAAGCCTCGGTTCTAGGACTACCGTAGATGTCCTTACCCTAGTAGGTCGAGATTAGCTACCTCGCATTTACTTAGGGATGCGCGCATATGATGTATGTATGTGGTACAAGCCAGGGCCCCCATGATGTGATGATTATATTTAAGTATTTATAAGTATGATTTTCAAATAAGCATCCTTAGGTTATATGCATTTGACGCATGCATCCATTCATGTTATGCATCCATGTTAAGTATATTTTATGCTCATATTTATGTCAAGTACCATGTCATGTTAAGTGTTTCATATGCTTATGTTTTATGTTAAGAACCATGCCATGTTAAATGTTTCATATGCTTATGTTTCATATTAAGAACCATGCCATGTTAAGTGTTTCATATGCTTATGTTTTATGTTAAGAACCATGCCATGTTAAATGTTCCATATGCTTATGTTTTATGTCATGAACCATGCCATGTTAGTATTTCATATGCTTAGGTTTTATATCAAGAACTTCTCTATGATAAGTACGTTATATGTTTTAGTTTATGTGACATATGGTTTTGGTGAGTAGGAAAAGGTCTTACTAAGCCTATGTGCTTATAGTTTTATTTTCTTATACCGCAGATCAATCAAGAGGATATTAAGGGAAGCAGCAGGAGGGGCAAAAGTGTGTGTGTGGCAGTGACATGGCAAAGGAAAAAGAAAAAGATTCTCATATTTATACTTTATCACATGTCTTATGTTTTGCATTGTCTTCTTAAGTTTCATGTTATACTTATGATAGTTATGCCTAAAGAATAACTTACTACTTATTTTGCTTATGGATGATTTATGTGATTTTCATGTCATGATGTTACGTATGATGTTAAGATGCTAAGTTACCATGTCACAATGTTTAGGAATGATAGTTAAGACATGTCTACATAACTCAAGTGTTAGTTGCATGTATGTATAAAGTTTTAAATTATTCCGCTGCATTACAATGTTCATATACCTATATGTATGTTGGCGTAACGCCGTCTCTTGCCACACCGTAAGGTGTGGAAAAAGGCAGGTGTTACACGCCAGCCATATGGAAGCACCGGAGAGGAAGGAGAAGAAGAAGAACAAGAAGAGAAAGAGACTCTTCTTCACACTACAAGAAAAATGACCTATTGTGACATTTATTTTATGACACTTAATAGTAAATGTCATTATAAACTAATTATAATGACACTTTTTAAAAAATGACCTATTGTGATATTTATTTTATGACACTTAATAGTAAATGTCATTATAAACTAATTATAATGACACTTTTTAAAATAGATTAATTTTATAAATAAAATATCTGATTAAACTTTTTATCATGATATATTTTATAAATGCCCTTATAAGCCTACTTATTAAAATAGATTATATATTTAATTGGTTTAATTAAATTTTTTCCAACTCAATTAACCGCGCGAATCCCTGTAAAAAAATTACAGCACCCAAATCGCAGCGCGAACCTAGTTTCTCCTCTGTTAAATCCCCGTGCCCTAGTTTCTCAGCCCGAACCCCATCCTCGCCGACTCTTCCTCGCGCATGGCGATCGACCGACGCCGTGCTGCCTTCGCTGCCACCTCCGGATTGTCGGTGAGCAATGGACACTAGTCTCCAAGTCCTACAGAAGCACCGACTTCTCCCCTCGGATCCCTCTCCTCTCCCACGTCGTCGCCCTCTTCCTATCCCTGTTCCGATTGCCGACGCCAAGATCCGCCACCTGTCAAGCTTGATCCTTTTCCTAGAGCACCGTCGTCGACCATTGTGTGCTCCCCTTCACTACCTTCTTTGAGGTTCTAGTCCAATTGAATCGACCCCCATCCGATGTCTCTCTGATCGCCGGGCCATCTCGCGAAGCTTCTTCCTCGCGCGCCGATCTGAGTTCAAGCCGGTGATCTCTTTCCTCTTCTTCCCTCTTCGCCATTGTTGTGCGCTGAGCAGAGGTAAGAATTGCTTTCTGTTGGAGTTGGATTTCTTATGTTGAAATCTGTTGGGATGCTTGGTTGGGTGTTTGGGTTGCTAGAATCAGTAATTTGTAACAGATCTGTATTTCGATATTGTTCCTTGGTAGCTTTTCAGTTGTAGAGGTGGTGTTGTGGTTGTTTCTGTTGGATTTTGTCTTAGTCTCAAGTTTTGGATGGACATGATGATTGGTTTGGATTGGTTTTTGATGCCGTGAGTTTAGGGTGGTGTATATGCCATTTTGCTAGGGTTTTGTTTACTTCTACTTGATTTGTGGCTGTTCTAGGCGGAGGAGGTTTTAGAGAATTGGATAGGTTAGTTGAGCGTGGTTGCTTTGTTTGGGATCTTAGCTATGAGAGGTATGTTGTTTTGATGGTCCGGTTAGGAATTTGTATTTGGTTTGTATTTGTGAATTGTTCATAAGGGATACCATGCATGGGTGTTTTGGTGAGGAGTTTGCTTGATACAAATTGAGTTGGTGCCTTGGATAGTTGAGACTTGCATATCTGCTAGATTGGTCTAGAAAGCATTCTATTGGTCAAAGGTCTCACTGCAATCTACTATAAAATCCAAGGGACATCATGTCGTGCAACAATATAATAAAAAAACTAAGTTAACCTACGTTACTTCATATGAACCACATGAAAATAACAAGTACAATAGTAAAATAACCACGATAAGAAATATCTACAAGAATCTTAGCTAACATATGGCATGATCAAAGGGAAATAAATGATATTCAATAGAATAAGATGAATCAAAGCAAGCAGCAAGGTAGTCAAGATTCTTTAGGGTAGGTGCATGTAGACTAAACATTGAATGCTCTTCCTTAACAGATATTCCTGATTCAATGTAGAGCGATGGAGAGCCTCAATATGCCACTATGGATGAGAATCAGCAACATAACACCAACTGGACTGTTGCTATTCTTAAGGAGCGGTTTGTAGCATTGGTAGATGATAAAATGATAGAATGTGTTATAAATGGTACAAACATGTTCATGTAAATCTCATTGTTTGACAAGTTGCTTCAATTATTTTTGAAGTTTTAGAGTTAATGTTGTGAAGGTTAAAAGAAGATAAAAAAAATCTTATTAATATAACTTAAAAAGGCTAAATAATCTGGTATTACCAGTGATGCAACCATACATACAGCTCAATAGTGGGATAGGATCCATATTACAATTGTCAAATTTGTTGGAATACTTTGCTTGTTTCTTTTAGTTTTTACCTTTGCTATCCCCTGTTTGCATCATGGTGGCCTAATCTGAAAATATGGGAGCTTCCCCAACATCACAAAGATGTTATAAGATTGTTTTAAGTTTTTATATTCTTTTCCATTTTTATCTCTAAATTATTAACTTAAACACGCAGATACAATGTGGTTAGTCATTTCTATCCTAATAGTTTTCTAAATTAATGATTTTATAAGCCTTGTATTTATATGATACAAATAAATTTCTATAATTCTTTTGATCATCTTATTCAGAGTGCTCCAGTGGCTGTCCTGAAAAAAATTGAAGAATGTGTTCGAAAACTCTCAAGTGGTAAAACTACTTTTTTTATCTTCTTATAATTGATTTTCCTTTTGCAGCATGAGAATAAGATTGAGGCCTCTGGTATTATTCAGTGGTATTCCACTTTTTCATGCTTACTGAGAAATTTCTTGTTCTTTGTTGGTTTGAACATCAAATACAACAACAATACATCATAATCCCATATACTCAATAGCAAGATATGAAGTTAATTTTTCTACTTCAGAGTATTGCTACATTGTCTTCTTAATATATAGTTAGTGTCTTCTTCTATGTTAGTTTGAGGGTCCTTTTCCTAGTCACTTACTTTATGCAGTTCTTCACTAAAATGTTCATGATATTTTCACATTATCTCTTATCTCACAGTTATCACAATGATAATATAGCTGATATGTTCCTTAACCTTATAATCATGTCTGCTTGGGGTTTGATTGTGTTTTAAGAACCAATAATCAAAATTAAAAAATTATATTTTCCTTGAAAAGTATAAATTATTCAGTCTTTTATTATATAACCATGTATATTTCTAATTCCCAATGAATCTGTTCTTAGATGGACAACTGTCTGTGCTAAGATGCAAGGGTAATTTGTTTTTCACTCGTCACTTACTGCTATATCAGCAATAGAAGAATGCTAGTGTAAACTAAATTATCACCTGAGAAGAGAAGCTAAAATGTTGGATGCACCAAGGCTGATGAATTGGCTAAATCATCACAGATTTCATATTCTTGACTTTGCCTTAGTTTTCACTATTTATAACAAGTGGATAATCAGCAGTATTTGAGCAGATTGTCAATTGCCAAACCTTCTGTTAAAATCTCCTAAACTATTTTCCAGAGAGTATGTCACGAATCGAAAATCCTCTTACTAAATCACTCCTTAACTTTACCTACTTGCTATCAATGACAAGTCACATAGGTTGCTGTCCTTGAGAAAAAATGCAGCAATGCTAGATGAATTGGAGAACTATTCTCCTCTCAATTCTGATATTCCTCATACTGCACTCATTGAATTTGATAGGTCACAACAGATGCACTTTGTTTAACCAATGAGGCTCAAAGTAGTAAGGAGTGCAATCATTTGTTAGGAAAGCTGGAAAGGTTCAGGTCCTAATTCAGGAATTAGTATTTCTAAACCTAAATAATCTGCTGTATCAATGGTGAAAACGATGGAGAGTATTATGGAAGTATATTTTAGCAATACAAACTCACTTGATTTGGTTAGAGATCCACATGAGAGACGATCTGCTCAAATACTGCTGATTATCCACTTGTTACAAATAGTGAAAACTAAGGCAAAGTCAAGAATATGAAATCTGTCAAGAATATCCACTTGTTACAAATATGAAATCCCTGTTCTCCATAATCAATCTAGCAAATAGAGTTCAGAAAATCTTACTTCTGCAACAGATAGACTACCCATCAATTTGCAACAGAATAGTTCTCTCGTACAAAGCATAAAGAATCAAGCAACAGGGACATGGGAAAAAGTTAGACATACCCAAACTGAAGAAAACATAAACTTGCTAAAGGCAATGAGCTTTTTTTTTCCTGTTTGCAAATGAAGTGGACTCAAGCCAGATAGATGTTGTGCCACGAGCCTTCATTTATAAGCCATAAACCATATATATCAATTTAATTGCATTCATTCATGCCTAGCTTCTTTTTTCATAGTCATGTGCATCTATCAGTACTGTCGAGATTTGTTTGTTTTAATTTTATTTCATTTACATAAATTAATATATGATTTTTTTTTGTAGGTGACAAGAATATTGGATTTTGTTTAAGATGTGATGGTTGAAGATTGAAGATGCAGCAAAGTTTGGAAGTTTAGTTATGTTTTGCTTTAGGAGAAATTTAATTTTTTATTAGTTCTTAAACTAAATACATTGGGTACATTTGTGATTGTGATTAGTGCATATATATTTTTTGAGGTGACCAATTTGACAGTCTTGTAAAAAATTTGTCAATTATTGATTAGTAGTTTGATTTCAATTTAAAATTTTTATTTGTGTTTATGTTAATTAGTTATATGCGTAAATATTTATATCATGAAAATATTGAAAATGAGTAAGATATTTATTAATATATGATATTTTTTATGTCATAATAAACACCAAATTATGTAGATAAAAATATCATTAAAAAATTCATATGAAGACATTTCAAAATGTCATAATAAATAACTATTAATGATAATTTTAAATGTCCTTATAAATTAATATAACAAACACTTATATGTGTCACTATAAATGACATAACAAGGCATTTTAAATTAACTTTATAAACTATCAATAGTGACATTTTTTATTATGACTATAAAAGAAAATTCAAGACACTTATAATTGTCTTGATAAATAATTTTAAAGGACATATAAATTTGTCATCATTATTATAATAAAACAACATATATAAATGTCATTACAAATCTTATAGTGACACTATTTTTTGTCACAATAACAATTATTCATGCTATTAGTATGTCACTATTTTATTTTATAGTGACATTAAGAATTGTCATAAGTGATAAGACTTTAGACGACATCACTATAGAGGACATTTTAACTTAATGTCACTATATCAAAAATGTCAGTATAAGTAATATATGATGACACTTTTCAATGTCATTAAAAGCATTTTTTCTTGTAGTGTCACCAACCTTGACCGGCCAAACCTCCTCAACCCCACCTCACTTGTGGCGCCAATCACCACCGGGTCTCCCTCCTTGCCGCCGGCTTTTTCTCCTTTCTCACTCGCGATTGCTCCGGCCAAACCCGAAGAAGAGAAAGAACCTCTTCTTCCTTTGCGCCGAAACCAAGAGAGAAGATGGGTGAAGGAGAAAGAAGAGAAGAGAACTTCTCTTATCTTATCTTGTCGTCGGTTGCCCTAGGACAGAGGAGAGGGAGAGGATAGAAAAGCCTAGGTTTGATGATCAATTGGATTAACCTTGGTTTCATGATTCTATGGGGTATATATAGGGCTACAATAGGGACTATGAGGAGGAGTTGAGTCTTGACCTGCTAATGGATCCAAACCCGATCCATTAATGATGATCCATTCCACTAACGGATTTCCATTGAACTACCTCACCAACCCCTATATTTTCATATGAGCTCCACCTATTATGAGTACATCCATCTCCCCATGTTTAAGATATTGAATGTCCGTTGATTAATTTAAATTACTGACAATTTTAATTAATCAATCTCTAACTCCTTGACTAATATCACTCATCCTTATCATCATGTTGGGCCAAGTCCACCTGCAGGATTTAACATGATGAACCTTATGAGCTCATCAAGGGGGCATTATCATCCCGACTCACCAGGACACGGATTCCGACTTTAATCAATTGCACACCATGTAAATAATATTATTTCCCAACTTACCGAGCCTATCGATTTAACAGAATAAATCTCGCCCATTGATAAATCAAAGAAATAAATATTAAGTACATGTGCCCGTTATTATATCGGGATTCAGAGCATGTACTCCATAGTAAACCGTGGTCCAATCCAATTATAAAGTCAGTATAAATTGGATCACCTCTATGTTGGTCCTGCTCAATGCACACAAAGTGCACTAGTGTAATTCTATGATCAAGATAAACCACACCTAATTACACTATAACCATCCCGATGGTTTGTCCAACTCCATCTAGGTTGTGAGCCTTTACTTATACTCTACAAGGGATTGACAACATGATCTTCTGTGTGTCACCACACACCATGTTATCTACAATGCAAAGTATCAGATAGTTATGCATATACTAATATAAACATGCTATAGTGATGTTATGATTCTCTTTCAAAATGTAGATGTTCATAGAAAAAGACAAGTCTTTTAGTATACATCCTAACAATCTCCCACATATACTCAAAGACTCTGCTGTCCTCCCAATGCCATACATCTGACTCTCATATCCTCCACATGCTGATCAAAAGCTCTCGCTGGAAGGTCCTTAGTGAACAGATCCACTAGGTTGTCCTTTGATGCAATCTTGGTCACAGCTACTTCTCCGCGCTTTACGATTTCTCGTATCAAGTGGTACTTGCGCTCTATGTGTTTACTCGCCTTATGGGCTCATGGTTCCTTCGAGTTTGCAACTGCACCACTATTATCACAATAAATTATGATAGATTTGGGCAAACTAGGAATCACATCCAAGTCCATCATGAAGTTCCTGAGCCATACAACCTTCTTGGTTGCCACATAATCAGCTTCCATGGTGGAGTCCGCCACACAATTCTACTTGACACTCCTCTATACTATGGCTCCACCTCCTAAAGTAAACACAAACCCCAAGGTAGACTTACTTTTGTCCCTATCTGATTGGAAGTCTTAATCTGTGTAACTCACAGGGATTAATTGGTCTGCTCGATAAACCAGCATATAATCCCTAGTCCTTCTCAGGTACTTCAATATATGCTTTACCGTAGTCCAATGTCCATGTCTAGGCTTACTCTGATATCTGCTAATCATGCCCACGGCAAAGCAAATATCCGATCTCATACACAGCATGACATACATGAGGCTTCCTATAGTTGATGCATAAGGAACCGCCTTCATCTCCTCTATCTCCTTTGATGTTTTAGGACACATCTCCTTAGATAGAGGAACTCCATGCCTGAAAGGTAGAAAACCTTTCTTAGAGTTTTCCATGCTAAAACGAGTCAGGACAGTGTATATGTATGAAGCTTGGGATAAGCACAACATCTTTTTCTGGTGATTCCTTATAACCTTGATCCCAAGGATGTGCCCTGCTTCTCCTACGTCCTTTATATCGAACTGTTTGGACAACCATACCTTTACGTCTGACAACACTTTGACATTATTGCCAATGAGCAAAATGTCATCTACGTATAGTACAAGAAACACCACTATGTTTCTGTCACATCTCTTATATACACACGATTCATCTGGACTTTGAATAAATCCATATGACTGGATTACCTCATCAAAGCGGATGTTTTAAGATCTCGAAGCTTGCTTCAATCCATAAATGGACCGATTAATCTTGCACACTGGATGCTCTTTGTCCTTTGCAATAAATTCCTCTGGTTGCTTCATGTAGATGGTCTCTTCAAGAATTCCGTTAAGGAAAGCTGTCTTGACATCCATCTATCATACCTCATAGTCCATATAAGCGGCAATAGATAAGAGAATCCAGATAGACTTAAGTATGACTACCGGCGAAAAGGTCTCCTCATAATTGATACCCTCTTTCTGAGTATACCCTTTCGCTATAAGCCTAGCTTTGAAGGACTCAACCTTCTCGTCTGATCCTCTCTTTCTCTTGTAGATCCACTTGCATCCAATGGCTTTTACACCATTGGGTGGTTCTAATAGCTCCCTGACGTGATTAGAATCCATAGATTCTATCTCATAATTCATTGCCCTTTGCTAAGAATCCGCATCTTTATCTTGGAGTGCCTCGTCATAAGTCCAGGGTCCGGTTCATGTTGCCAGAGACCATGTCCGAAGACTCTCCCAAGAACATGAATCGTTCAGGTTGTCTAACAACCCTGCCACTAAGACGAGGTACCACCTGTGTATCTTCTGTGACACGCGGTGCAGTGACTTGTGGTATATACTCTTGTACAGTTGGTAATAAGGTTGGAATGTCCCTCTTAATTCTTCAAGAACAAGTCTACTCATGGGCTTGTGGTTCATCACATAGTCTTCTTCTAAGAATCTGGCATTCGTGCTAATGATTACCATTTGATCCTTAGGACTATAGAACAGACCACATTTCGTCTCTCTAGGATACCCTACGACAGACACACTTCTGTACGAGATTCCAACTTCTCAGTATCTCCCTTCAGCACATGTGCTGGACTACCCCAAATCTAAATATGTCCTAGACTAGGCTTTTGTTGGTACCGGAAGCACCAAGATCAAACTTGTGTTTTGATATTGGCAAAGCGTTCATAAGTTAAGGTTATCTTGTGATCTAACGATGTTACTCAAGTATGCAGGAAAAGTCCTAGCTACACTAGGCACCGAAGTCCTGACATAGGGTTGGGCAATATGTCCTGGTTGCGGACTGGGCACGAAGTCCTGATTCAAGGAATTGGGCAATAAGTCCTAGCCGAGGGTCGGGCATCGAAGACCTGGTGAGTGAAGCTGGGCAATAAGTCATGGTCGCGGATTGGGCACGAAGACATAATCCAGTCGATTGGGAAAAAGCCCAACCGGAGGAGTCGGTTGGCAAAAAGTTAAACTCTCCTAAGAGGAGCAGGTGAGGACGCGTTCCCCGTAGGAGGGAACAGTTGTAATGCCCATTTTTTTTTCATAAAGCGGCATTACGCTAACCTACATAGGGCATGTGAACATCATACTGCAGCGGAATAATTTAAAACTTACACATACATGCACCTAGCTATCCTTCCTAACATAGTGACATGGAAACTTAGCATTATTAACATCGTACTTATCATCATGTCATGAAGTCACATAAGCCATCCATTAGGCACATAAGTAGCAAACGTAAAGTTTTAGCATAAGACTTGTAAATATATCTTTTTCTTAGCCAAGTCACTACCACACACATACTCTTGTCCCTCCTGCTGCTTCCCCTATTGTCCTCTTGTTTGATCTACGGTATAAGGAAATAAGACTATAAGCGCATAGGCTTAGTAAGACTCTTTCCTACTCACTAAAACCATTCGTCACTTAAACATAAGCACACCAAACATTAACATAACTTGGTGCTTAGCATGAATCATAAGCATAAGACATAAACCATCCTTAACATGGCATACATATAAACATAAAACATACTTAACATGGCATGATACATGACATAAACATAAACATAAATATACTTAATATGGCATGATACATGGCATAAACATAAACATAAATATACTTAACATGGCATGATACATGGCATAAAAATAAACATAAATATACTTAACATGGCATGATACATGGCATAAACATAAACATAAATATACTTAACATGGCATGATTTCTAGCATAGTATATGGACATCTTCTTAACATAAACATAAACATAAGACTTTTACTATCATGCATAATTCTTAACATGAAACATAAGCATAAAACATTACTATCCTGGCATAATGCATAACATGAATGAATGCATGAGGCAAATGCATATACATAAGGATGCTTAACTTTTAAAATAATACTTTTAAATACTTAAACATAATCATAACATCATTGGGGTCCCCGGCTTATACCACATACATACTTTATAAGCGCGCATCCCTATTAAATACGAGGTAGCGAGCCCCGACCTACTAGGGTAGGAACAGCTACGGTAGTTCCAAACACCGTGGACAGCATAGTTGGTAGTCCAGAACCGGGGCGTTCTTAAGGTGCCCATCCCTGTTGGACAGCTTCGGTAGTTCCAGAACCGTGGACAGCATAGTCGGTAGTCCAGAACCGGGGCGTTCTTAAGGTGCCCATCCCTTGGACCCATACTTCGGTCCGATACAAGCCCATTCATAAAGTAAAGTAACTTCACATGCTTCATTATTCATGGGACATTCATAGCATATTTAAACATAGCATAACCTTGTTACATAAAGCATGACATAAATCATACTTGACCTTTCATCGTTCATACTTAATGCATAGCATCATGATGCCCTAAGGCATAAGCATTATCTTCATTCATAAACATGGCATGCTTACATAAACATCATTCTTGTTCATAGTGCTTGCATGATCATGGTACATAAGGTAAGCATTGCATTGTATTCATAGAATATGACATGTTTACACAGACCATCATCCTAATTCATAGAGCTTGCATGATCATGATACATCAGGTAAGCATTGCATTATATTCATAAAACATGACATATTTACATAGACCATTCTCCTAATTCATCTAACTTGCATGATCATGATACATAAGATAAGCATTGCATCACATACATAAGTATAGTATCTATCACAAGCATGCATGGGTAGGACTCCTATAAACATGCTACGTACTATTTAAGTGCATGGCATAGAACATAAGCGTTCATAAATAAACCCTACTAAGGGTACTTGCGTCTCATCTCGTCCTCGCGTTCCCAGGTAGCTTCCTCGAACCGCTGACTTTGCCATAAGACCTTGACTAAGGGCACCTCCTTGCTCCTTAGCTTTTTGATTTCCCGATCCAAGATTTGTATAGGTCGGCTTTCAAAACTTAGGTCTTCCTGAACTTGTACTGTCTGTGGCTCGATCACTTGATCTGTGTTTAGAATACACTTCTTGAGTAACGACACATGAAACACGTTATGGATAGCCGACATCTCTTGAGGCAGCTCTAGTTTATGTGCCACCTTGCCAACTCTTTTCAGAATCGGGTACGGCTCCACATATCGCGGACTTAGTTTTCCCTTCTTCCCAAATCTTGTTACCCCTTTCATAGGAGCCACTTTGTGAAATACCAGATCTCCAACCTCAAATTCCAGTGACCTACGCTGAACATCCGCATAACTCTTCTACTGGCTCTGAGCAGCTTCAATCCGTTGTCGAATGTTCTGTATAGCTCGGGTGGTGTCGTTGACGAGATCCGTCGTGAGCCCCATTTCCTTCTTTTCACCACCTTCGTACCAACAAATTGGAGACCTACATCTCCTCCCGTACAAAGCTTCATAGGGTCCATTCCGATAGTAGCTTGATAGCTATTGTTGTATGCGAACTCCGCTAAACATAGATATCGGCACCAACTTCCTTTGAAATCCAGGGCACAAGCTCTCAACATATCCTCCAATACTTGATTCACCCATTCCGTTTGCCCGTCAGTCTGAGGATGAAAAGCAGTACTGAACCACAGTTTAGTGCCAAGAGACTTCTGAACGCACTCCCAAAAACGCGAGGTAAAGCGACCATACCTATCTGAGATGATGGTCTTGGGGACTCCATGAAGTCTGATTATCTCCTTAACATGTAATTGAGCTAGTGTCATCAATAACTCCATAGTATAATTATATGCATATGTCATAATTGTATATATATACTTATTTTAATTATGGGTAAACCTAGCAATAGTAGGCTTCCGAACTATTAGTTCCCAACCTGAGTTACGAATTATATTAGTTGTATGGTTATTATAGAGTAGGTGAGATCCTATTTATTGTATTACCATAAAATAACTTAAGGTAATCTTATATATTATATATAAGATAACAGTGAAATATTCGTTGATAACACTACTGTATTTTTTTATATATATATAAATTATAGATATAGTACCTATAATTGCTTATGGGGTAATACGCGTGGGTAATAATTTATAGGTTGGAAGGACACAGGTCAACCTGTATGTAGGCTCATATCAAGAACCTAGATGATCGATAAATTAGTATAGTGATATTTATACTAATTCTTATATTAGTACACACTCTCATATTATTATCATTTGCTTTATGTAATATAATACAATTATATTATACGATTGGTAACTCATATAATGTACAGGTTATATAATATTTCGTTAACATTAGGTTCACCTTAACTACTAACATTATGATAGTGCTCAATTCATACCATGTCTATGAACATAAGGTTGAGTCACACTCACGACTAATTGTATATGATTAACTTAGACCCTATTGGTTCACAAAAACTAACCGAACTCGATGAAATAGATGAGTCGCCATCATGCCCATAATGAAGAATATCATGGCAGTAACTATCACTCCCTCGTTCATCTCCCCTTGGCCTACCTCAGGATCTTCTACCGTTTCCATCGGATCCTCTTCTTCTATCTCCGGAACCTCCTCGGCCACTTCGGGGTCTTCCTCGAACATCCCGGGGTCTTCCTCAAACATCTCGAGCATCTCAGGATCTTCCTCAATCATCTCAGGATCCTCCTCATACATCTCGAGACCCTCCTCGTACATCTCGGGGTCCTCCTCATACATCTCAGGATCCTCCTCGTACATCTCGGGATCTTCCTTAGAGTCCCCCAGATCCTCCGGAAACTCATGCCGCAGAAGTTGCCTACATAATTCCGTATATGAGATACGACATCCATGCTGCCCCCAGATCTGATAAGCAACCTCTCTCGCACGATTGGGCAATGAACAAAGCAGAGCTCCAATCCTATGATCATCCATGATTGGAAACCCTTCCTGCTCGAGCTTCCAGAATAGCCGGTCCAACTTCCCCATATTGCCTTGGATCCCAAGGACCGGACTATACTCCACCTCTTCTATTTGCTCCAGCAGCTCACGACTCCGCCCCTGGTAACGACTCGTGGTGCCAATCTCATGGAACATCTGGAATTGAAAAAAAACAACACAGTCAGTACAGAACTGACAAAAACCAGTACAGAACTAGTTTTTTTTTCAATTCACAAATATATACAGAGAAAAGCACACAAGATAAACTCAGTTTCCTTCACCTTAATAATTACAATATTACATTTTTTTTCTATCCCTACCCGCATATCCAATCCTAAGTATTTGATTTCATAAGAAAAATATATATCGTTCATAGCCACATATCCTAAAGAAAAATATATATCGTTCATAGTCACATATCCTAAAGTACTTTTCATCCTAAAACATTGTTCACACTTGCATATTCTAGAATCATCAGAGCACATCATAAAAGAACATAAGGTATGCATAGAGGTACTTACTTGGAAGCGGCAGGAAGAGGGCTTGATGTGTGTGTAGTGAGATGGTAACTGCTCTGACACCAACCTGTAACGCCCGTTTTTTTTTCATAAAGCGGCGTTACGCTAACCTACATAGGGCATGTGAACATCATACTGCAGCGGAATAATTTAAAACTTACACATACATGCACCTAGCTATCCTTCCTAATATAGTGACATGGAACTTAGCATTATTAACATCGTACTTATCATCATGTCATGAAGTCACATAAGCCATCCATTAGGCACATAAGTAGCAAACATAAAGTTTTAGCATAAGACTTGTAAATATATCTTTTTCTTAACCAAGTCACTACCACACACATACTCTTGTCCCTCCTGCTGCTTCCCTATTGTCCTCTTGCTTGATCTGCGGTATAAGGAAATAAGACTATAAGCGCATAGGCTTAGTAAGACTCTTTCCTACTCACTAAAACCATTCGTCACTTAAACATAAGCACACCAAACATTAACATAACTTGGTGCTTAGCATGAATCATAAGCATAAGACATAAACCATCCTTAACATGGCATGATACATGACATACATATAAACATAAAACATACTTAACATGCATGATACATGGCATAAACATAAACATAAATATACTTAACATGGCATGATACATGGCATAAACATAAACATAAATATACTTAACATGGCATGATTTCTAGCATAGCATATGGACATCTTCTTAACATAAACATAAACATAAGACTTTTACTATCATGCATAATTCTTAACATGAAACATAAGCATAAAACATTACTATCCTGGCATAATGCATAACATGAATGAATGCATGAGGCAAATGCATATACATAAGGATGCTTAACTATTAAAATCATACTTTTATATACTTAAACATAATCATAACATCATTGGGGTCCCCGGCTTGTACCACATACATACTTCATAAGCGCGCATCCCTAGTAAATACGAGGTAGCGAGCCCCGACCTACTAGGGTAGGAACAGCTACGGTAGTTCCAAACACCGTGGACAGCATAGTCGGTAGTCCAGAACCGGGGCGTTCTTAAGGTGCCCATCCCTGTTGGACAGCTTCGGTAGTCCAGAACCGTGGACAGCATAGTCGGTAGTCCAGAACCGGGGCGTTCTTAAGGTGCCCATCCCTTGGACCCATACTTCGGTCCGGTACAAGCCCATTCATAAAGTAAAATAACTTCACATGCTTCATTATTCATGGGACATTCATAGCATATTTAAACATAGCATAACCTTGTTACATAAAGCATGACATAAATCATACTTGACCTTTCATCGTTCATACTTAATGCATAGCATCATGATGCCCTAAGGCATAAGCATTATCTTCATTCATAAACATGGCATGCTTACATAAACATCATTCTTGTTCATAGTGCTTGCATGATCATGGTACATAAGGTAAGCATTGCATTGTATTCATAGAATATGACATGTTTACATAGATCATCATCCTAATTCATAGAGCTTGCATGATCATGATACATCAGGTAACCATTGCATTATATTCATAAAACATGACATATTTACATAGATCATTCTCCTAATTCATCTAACTTGCATGATCATGATACATAAGATAAGCATTGCATCACATACATAAGTATAGTATCTATCACAAGCATGCATGGGTAGGACTCCTATGTACATGCTACGTACTATTTAAGTGCATGGCATAGAACATAAGACGTTCATAAATAAACCCTACTAAGCATGACATCTAATATAAACATATCAAACATGAACTATAACACCTAAGGTTAGGGTTAAAGGTAACATGGTTTCTACCACATGCTTGAACCTATATATTTACATCATAATAAGCCATAAACCATCATTCTTGAAACCCTAACTCCTCCTAAACCCTAACCATGTTGCTTGGCCGAAATTGTAAGGAGGGGTTCTATCATTCAATTGATATATATAAGGTAGCATAAGATAAGGAAAAGACCATACATTACTTATAAAGCCATAGGAAGCTATTAGGGCTCATGATTAGGGTTAACCCTAACCCCTAGCCCTTCTTCTTGGGGTTGGCCGAAACATGCAAGGTCCATGGGTGCATGAGTAAATTCATAAAATTTCCCATTTATCATCTAACACCTTCCATACCATACCATAGGAGCCATTGAAACCCTTACTTGAGGTAAGCCCTAACTCCTTGCCCTAGGACCCTTCTTGGCCCAAACCTTTAGGGTTACATGACCTTGTGAAACTTCACATAAATCACCCTCAACCTCCCTTGTATCATAAAGATACACAAGGTACATACTTGAAGGTTTAAATCCAACCCTAACCATGAAATCATGGTGTTGGCCGAATCCTAAAGGGTACTAAGGTACTCCAAAAATTCTCCAAATCATATTTTAACCTATATTCATCATAAGAAAATATTAGAAAGCATTAGTGAAATTTTTAACATCATCTTGGACCCAAAACCTATGGTGACCGAATGTCTTAGGGGTCCAAATCATGGTTTTCTCAACATCAAACCCAAACCAAACTTCATATTATGATAAACATCAAAGAGAACTATTATACCACAGGTGAGGGAGTCTTACCTTGGTTTAGCTTGGTTATAGACCTTAGATAGGGAGAAAGATGAAGATCTTGTTGTCTCTTGACCACCCCTAGCCTTTGTAACCTTGTACAAGCCTTGGATCTTGGAAGAGAGACCTTCTTGTGAATTTTTCCCAAGGGGAAAACCCACCTATGGGTTTCGGCTAGCAAGGAGGGAGAAGGATGAGAGGAGAGGCTTGGTGGATGAAGATGAGAGGAATAACTATCCTTGGTGTAAGTTACCATTCCCCTCTTTTATTCACCATAAAGTGGGCAAGTGAAGAGTCATGGTGTCTCTTCCCTTGTTGACTCTTCATTTTCCCTAAGCCTTAACCAAAATCCACTTCATTCTCTACTAGCACTCCCTTGCTAGGTGAATTGGTTAGTACATGCATAGTTGTACACTAGGTCCAAGGTTCAATCCTTGGTGCATGCACTTTATTTTTCTATTTATTTTTATTTTTATTTTTTTCCTTATTTCCGAAATTCCCCTAAAATTCACCCATGATCATGCTAATATTCCTAATTAAACCCATTTATATTTATATTAAATTCTACCTAAAATCCCCTAATAACCATGGTACTAGAAAAGCCCACATAAGGCCCATTAGTACTTAACTTCTTAATTTATATGGGATAATCACGAATAATTATACTAAGGTTCATACTAGTATATTTATGTTCCTCGAAAATCTATCTAGACATGATCAATATTTTAAAGAAAATATTGAGAGAATTTTCCAGGTCGTTACAACAGTAGGCATTGGTTCGACCTAGAGTTCCATTTTGGAAGCCCAAAGTTAGAACCAAGAAAGCTCAGGATGTTAACTATGCTTAAACATATATTATTTATGTATTATTTGTGTTTTCTAACTAACCCTGGTTGTAGGAACAAAGGGTGAAGTTTTCTACTCCCAGGCGCCTAAATGGAGTCAGGTGCCTATTTCAACAGGCGCTTGTATTGTGACAGGTGCCCCAGACAAGGGTTCTTCCAAGCACACTCGAAGCAAGCCTTCACATCAGCATCTGAGGCGCCTATGTTGATACAGGCGCCCCAGTTTAAGGGATAAGCACTGGACATGTCTGCGAATGGAGATTCGCGCAGGGAAGGCCACGTGTCAGGCGCCCCCTTCAACACAGCCCCAGGACTTAGTATAAATAGGGGTTCACCCCTTGCTTCAGAATACAACTGCTTCCAACAATTTCTTTCAAACGCTCTGCTCCAAACGCTCCGTGCTCAAGTCTCAAGCGCCAACGACGACCCGCGGCTCTGATCTTCAATCTTCTCCGGTCGTCGGTATAAAGTTTTAAATGCTGTATTTTTTAATTCTGTATTCAACTTCAAACTTGTACTATTTTCTCGCAATATAGAATTACCCATCGTAAACGGTCAAGGACTGTGGGCCTTGGAGTAGGAGTCGACCGCGACTCCGAACCAAGTAAAAAATAACAGTGTTAGCATTGAATTTTTCCGCTACGTTATTGCTCTCAGTTTTCTGAAAATTATCGATCGATATTCACCCCCTCCCCTCTATCGATTCTAAACGATCCCACAAAAGGTATCAGTGCGGGTAACTCAAATGTGGTGCAACCACCAATTGAGTGATTTTTCAGATTTTTTAAATTTTAAATATTTTTTTATTCGTAATTTTCTCGTTAATTGAGGTTGGTGCAAACCACTCGATATTTCTTATTACTATTTTTTCTGTCGCACTGCTAATCTATGACTTAGTCTTGGGACAAGTTTTTGGTTGTAAATTTTTCGGTTAAACATTAAATGGCCATGCAAGAGGGATATAGCATCACCAGACCACCACTCTTCTCAGGAGAAGATTTCTCCTATTGGAAGAGTAGGATGGAGGTCTACCTGAAAATTTAGGTGGACAAGTGGATCATCATCCAGGCTAGACTGGAGATACCCAAAAATGCAGAAGGTGTGGTGCAAGGCTACACTGAGTGGGACTGTCCACTCAAGAAGAAGATCGAGGCCGACACAAAAGCTACACAGACACTGAAATGCGGCCTGACGAAAGAAGAACTGAACCACGTCAGACCCTTTATCACCACGAAAGAACTCTGGAACAAACTCATCGAACTGCACGAAGGTACATCTGATACGCGGATCAGCAAAAGAGATCTGTTGCTCAAAACACTCTAAACGATAAAGATGCATGAAGGTGAATCGCCAGCACAGCTCTATGCACGAATCCAGGAGTTGATGAACAGGTAACACACAATAGGTCACAAGGTCGAAAACTGTGACCTAATAAGGTATACCCTAAACTCGTTCCCAAGGAACACATTGTGGGCGTCTATGGTGGATGCCTACAAGGTTTCCCGGAACCTTTCCGAAATTAAGCTAGATGAATTATTTTCTGAGTTAGAATTACACGATCAAACTAATATTGCATTGATCGAGAAGAGTATTGCGTTTGTTGCAGAGAAAACTCTAGGATGATCTCAGAAAAAGATGCTTCAACCAGTACCCGAGTTCGACTCAGACTCGGAATCAGACGACGATGAAGGGGATCATCCAAAACTAGTCTGGTTAGCTCGCGACTACTACAAGGAGCTCAAAAACCAAACGAACAAGAAGAAGTCAAATCGGAAGAAGGAAAATCCATCTGAACCCTCGACGAACCAGAAGAACAAAGGTAACATAACATGCTACGAGTGCAACAAGAAGGGACAATTCAGATCAAAGTTCCCCAACTTGAAAGAGAACAAAAAGGCTCGGAAGACTAAGGCTTTTCAAGCCACCTGGGACGAATCGTCCTTGGAAGAAGAAGAAGAAACTCCGCACTCGAATCTACTCGCCTTGACTGCCTTGGAAGACATCGACTCCGGAACGGAATCAGAACCAGATGAGGGCGTCGGCACTGGAAAGCTTTTGATCTTGGAGGACGGACAAATCACGGGAAGAGGTTATCCGGAATCTGAACTCTATGATTTAATATCTTACTTGTCTTGCAAATTGGCGAAAGCCAACATCCAGGTTGAAACCCTCTGACAGGAAGTAAAACTCCTGAAAGAGGAAGTCAACTCGAGTTCCTTGACCGAACCAGTTCAAGAAGGAAACTCAACTCAAGTTCAAAAGCTTGAGGAAGAGAATTCCTCCTTGAAAAATCAAGTCAAGGAACTCAGAGTCGCATTGGAACGATTCACCTCGGGTTCCAAGAATTTGACATGATTCTTGGAAAATAGAAATCTGTTCTCAATCGATCCGGATTAGGCTATCGAACCAAATCGCGACAACGCTCTTATTATTCAGTATTGAACCAACCTAAAACCCGAGTCCAAGCATTGGTCCCATAGCTATGTTTGAGCTGGACCAAATCAATATTGGATCCCCAAGGACAAGATTCACATCTTGCTTACCCTTATCGAGGCTTCAATCTAGGGGGAGCTAATATAAAAACCATCTTTATAAGTAGATAAGTTTTTTTAAATTGCTTGATTGCTTGTTTATTTTATTTTCCCAAATTTTATTATTCTATTTAGACATAGGAATGATTAGTTTAAGGACAAATGACTTACTTAAAACTTGAACAACATATTATTAGGTGGAGGTGAGATGATAATACGTTAGGGAAGCCCTTCTAAAAAGGTCAAGTAGGGTAAGGTATACCTTACTTGGTCTGTTTAGTCTAGTGGAACTAGCTGAAGCTATCGATCCAAAACCTAAGCTAGTTACATCAAAATTTTTCAAGAAGTAATTTAAAAATGAACTTTCGGTAAAAGGCTTTGCAAGGAAACGGTTCTTGCTCCAATAAGGCTACGGCCAAAGAAGGCCTCTATGCCTCGCCAAGACCTGGAAGACGATTATTGAAACTCAAATTCAATTTACTATTTGATAAATTTGAATCTAACACAAGTTTTAATTAAATCTTAGATTCAACATTTATTTTTCAAAGTTAGTAATCTTTCAAAATTTAATTCTACACTTAACATGTTCATCTAACATTTTTTTTCAAAATTAATTAAACTCATATTTGAAAATTTGTCTCACAAAAACCATAAGGTCAACATGATTGATAACGTTAGATGTGGGTGAGACAGACTAGGTAGTGAAATTCAATTCAAATCATTCCTACCTCTACACAAATAGATCCAAATCAAAACATACTTTATGTGTAGGAACATAAAGATTTGGACCAGTGGATGTTCGATAGTGGATGCTCCAGACACATGACTGGGGATAAATTGAAGTTCACCAATATCAAGTTTAAAAACCTAGGCTCAGTAGCATTTGGCCACAATGCTACACTTAAAGTAATTGGACAGGTAACATTGAACTTAACTCAGATTTTATCATTAAGAAAGTGTTATTGGTTGAAATTTCAAGATCAATTTGCTTAGCATTAGCCAACTCTGTGATATTGGTTACATTGTTACTTTCACCAACTCTGACTACCTTATTAGAAATCTACAAGATTCAGAAATAACTCTTAAGGGTAGTAGGAAAAACAATGTTTACACAATTAATATACCCGTAGTACCCAAATGTTTTCTGACTCAATTAGAAGAAACCAATCTTTGGCATAGGAGACTAGGCCACAGCCATACCAAATTAATTTCAAAAAGAACTCAACTTGGATTGATTAATGGTGCACCTAAAATTAAGAACTTCGACAATACAATTTGTAATTCATGTCAACAAGGCAAACAAACCAAGTCAACTCATAAACCAACCGAGTCAAACTTAACCCAAGCCACACTTGAGCTCCTACACCTTGACCTCTTTGATTCACATGGAGCCAAGTCACTAAGTGGGAATCGGTACTGCTTAGTAATCATTGACGATTACTTTAGATTTACCTGGGTTAGGTTCTTAAAAACTAAAGATGAAACTTTTAACTCATTTAATGATTTGTGTAAATAACAGAAAATCAAAATGACACAAAAATTAAAAGACTTAGGAGTGATCATGGGGAGAGTTTGAAAACCAAAAATTTGAGGAGTTGTGTAAAATTAATGGGTATGTCCATGAGTTTTCATTTCCTAGAACTCCCTAACAAAATGGAATAGTTGAAAGAAAGTATAGAACCCTCCAGGAAGCTACTAGGACCATGCTCAACGAATATAACCTAACTAATCAATTTTGGGCAGAAGCGGTAAATACAGTCTGGTATATTCAAAATAGGGTTTTAATTAATAGAAGACACAACAAGACACCCTGTGAACTTTATTATCATAGATTACCTAATTTACATTATTTAAGGGTTTTTGGGCGCAAAGTCCATATCCTGAACACTAAGGACTACCTAGGTAAGTTTCAATCAAAATTAACCCGAGGGACCTTCTTAGGATATTCAACAACTAGTAGAGCCTATTGGGTTTACAACAGACAAACTCATAAAATTGAGGAAACTACCAACTTAATCTTTGATGAAGAAGTTGAAACAAAATCTATTAACAATGAAAACCAATCAAATCTTGATCATGAAGATAGTGAACTATTAATTGAACCATTAAATGAACTGTCAATTGAACCAACTATTGAGGTATCAACTGAACCAATTACTGAACCAAACACTGAACCAAACCTTCCAGCCAGACTTGAGGCTGAACCTAGTTCTAGAAGAACAAAGAAACCCAGACTCAATCATCCATCTGACCAAATCATGGGTGATTCAACCTTAGGAGTCAGAACAAGGTCTTCTTATAGAAATCTTAGTCAGATTGCTCTTATTTCAAAAATTGAACCTAAGACTATAGAAGAAGCCCTACCTGACCCAGATTGGATCAAGCAATGCAAGAAGAATTAGCCCAATTTAAGAGAAACCATGTCTTGGACTTAGTACCTAAACCTGAGGGTAAGTCAGTAATAGACACTCAGTGGGTATTTAGAAACAAGCTAAATGACCAAGGGAAATTGTGAGAAACAAAGCCCACTTAGTAGCTAAAGGGTTTAGTCAAGTCGAAGGGTTAGATTATGACGAAACTTATGCCCCCGTAGCTAGACTTGAATCAATTAGGATGTTACTAGCTTTTGCAGCCCATAGAGGGTTTAAACTGTACCAAATGGATGTCATGTCTACCTTTCTTAATGGGTTCATAAAAGAGGAAGTTTACGTAGGGAAGCCCCCAGGATTTGAGAACTTAGACAAACCTGAATACGTGTTCAAACTTAGGAAAGCCCTTTATGGGTTAAAACAAGCACCTAGGGTCTGGTATGAAAGATTATCAACATACTTAATTTCTATGGAATTCAACCAAGGAAAATTGACTCGACATTATTTGTTAAAACCTTAGAAAAAGATATATTTAGAGCTCAAATATACGTAGACGATATAATATTTGGGTCAACAAATTCTAACTTTTTAAATGAATTTGTCAAAATTATGTAGAGTGAATTTGAAATGAGCTTGGTAGGTGAGCTGAACTTTTTCTTAGGTCTCCAAATTAAACAAACCAGGGATGGTAACTATGTTCATCAATCCAAATATGCAAAGGATCTAATAAAGAAATTCAAAATGGAAAATTCTAAAAGTTTAAGTACTCTCATGGCTACAAATGTCAAAATAGATAATGACCCTGAAGGTAAACCAGTTGACCTAAAGCCATACAGAAGTATGATTGGTAGCCTATTGTACTTAACTGCTAGTAGACCTGACATTTTGTTCGCTGTAGGAATGTGTACTAGATACCAAACTTGTGCTAAAGAATCTCACTTAGCAGCACTAAAAAGAATTCTAAGGAACATTAAGGGTACCCTAAATGTAGTTATTTGGTATCCTAGGACTTCCACTTTTGAATTATCTGGATACTCTGACTCTGATTATGCTGGGTGTAAACTAGGTAGAAAGAGTACAAGTGAAAGTTGTCAATTATTAGGACACAGTCTAGTCAGCTAGTGCAGTAGAAAGCAACACTGCATAGCTTTGTCCACAACTGAAGCAGAATATGTTGCCCTAGGAGAGTGTGTAGCACAATTTTTATGGATGATGCACACTCTTAAGGACTTCCAGCTGGACTATACCCAAACCAAAGTGTTTATTGACAACATTAGTTCAATAAATCTGACTAAAAATTCAATTCATCACTCCCGAACCAAACATATAGAAGTAAAACATCACTTTGTTAGGGATCACGTAGCCAAGGGTGAAATTATACTTATGCATGTGGAATCAAAATCCAATATGGCTGACATCTTTACTAAACCCTTACCTGAATCTAAGTTTAGCTTACTAAGAAGGCAGTTAGGGTTGTGCTTAGTAGAATAGAACTGTTCTATTTTCATTTCAAAAATATTTTATATTTTCATATTTTTTAAAAAATTAGCATTTAATATCTTTTGAAAAATCATTTCTTAGGTCTTGAAATTGAAAATTGTTTTCCGACTTAGATTTTTCAAAATCTTACCCCCTTTAAAACTAGAGTTTTTATGCAAATGGACCTAGCCTAGGCTTTAACCTTAGAATTGCATGCACCTATAGATCTAGAAGCCAGCATCTCACAAGCACATTAGGGCACTTTGATTGATAACCTTGACTGGGTTGAGATGCTTAGGTCTATGCCTTGACTCAAGATGCTTTAAGTCAGTGCATCTGGAGTAGTTGGGGTGATAAATTCAATTGAATAGCAATCAAGTTAAGTGTTCAAGCTTAGAAAATCTAACTTGATCAGATCACTTAACTTGACTAACCCTAGTGAATGTTGTTGTTATATAACAGTTAGTATGTAGTTAACTGGGTTAGATAGGACACGAACAAGTTCAGTTTAATTGGTTTGGTCCGTTTTATTGCTTGAATTCACTAGAGTTGGTTCAATACGTACTTCAAATCTTTTTTACTAACTCTGATTCAAAATTGATTGGCAATTAGATTTCTATAATTTTTTTTGATATATGGCAAAGGGGAAGAGAGAAAATTTCAAATTTTTTTTATCTTTTTTCAAAAAGTAAAGTTGAACATTCATGTGCAAATGTTGTTTTCAAAAATATATTTTACTAAAGGCACAATTTGTTTAAGCCAAATTTTTTAAGTGCATTTTTCATAGCAAAAATTTCTAAGTGCATTTTTCTTATAAAAAATTTCTGAAGTGCATGTTTCTAAGCAAAATTATCTAAGTGCATGTTTCTAAGCAAATTTTTCTAAGTGCATGTTTCTAAGCAAATTTTTCTAGTGCATGGTTCTAAGCAAAAAATTTTTCGAAATGCATAATTTTTTTAAGCAATACTTTTTATGTGCATAAAATCTTTTATGTAAAATACTTTTCGAAGTGTACAAAATTTTTCTCTAAGCAAAATGTTTTTCAAGTAAAATTTTTTTTGCAAAAATTTGTTAAGTGAAAATTTTTCAAGTAAAATTTTTTTGCAAAAATTGGTTAAGTGAAAATTTTTTCAAGTAAATTTTTTTTTTGCAAAAATTGGTTAAGTGGAATTTTTTTAAGTGAAATTTTTTTGCTTAAGTAAAATTGTTTTTGCAAAATCTTCTTAAGGGAAAATTTTTCTAAAGTAAAATTCTGGTTTTCCAAATCATTTCTAAGTGAAAAAGTATCTTTTAAGTACAGAAAGTTTTTTAAAAATGAAAAATCATTGTATGTGTGCAAATGCTTTGGTTTGTTTCGAAAAACACTTGGTCAAAATTTATACACTTAGTTTTTTAAAACTGCATATCATTGAAGGTTTCAGGGGGAGAATTTCTATTTTAGGAGGAGCTTAGTAAATATTTTCTCTTAGAATAAACATGCTTGTTATGTGTGCTTTAAATGTTTTAAACTTAACTTTTTGAACCTGGTTGTCATAAATCAAAAAGGGAGAGATTGTTGGTGCCGGAAGCACCATGATCAAACTTGTGTTTTGATAATGGCAAAGCGTTCGTAAGTTAAAGTTATCTTGTGATCTAACGATGTTACTCAAGTATGCAGGAAAAGTCTTAAGTACACTAGGCACCAAAGTCTTGACGTAGGGTTGGGCAATAAGTCCTGGTTGCGGACTGGGCACGATGTCCTGATTCGAGGAATTGGGCAATAAGTCCTGGCCGAGGGTTGGGCACCGAAGACCTGGTGAGTGAAGCTGGGAAATAAGTCCTGGTCGCGGACTGGGCACGAAGACCTAATTCGGTGGATTGGGCAAAAGTCCAACCGGAAGAGTAGGTGAGGACGCGTTCCCCGTAGGTGAGGACGAGTTCCCCGTAGGAGGTGAGGACGCGTTCCCCGTAGGAGGTGAGGACGCGTTCCCCGTAGGAGGGAACACTAGGCATTGGTTCGACCTAGGGTTCCATTTTGGAAGCCCAAAGTCAGAACCATGATAGCTCTGGTTGTTAACTGTGCTTAAACTTATATTATTTATGTATTATTTGTGTTTTGGAACTAACCCTGGTTGCAGGAACAAAGGGTAAAGTTTTTTGCTCCCAGGCGCCTGAATGGAGTCAGGCGACTGTTTGGTGACAGGCACCCCAGTCAAGGGTTCTTCCAAGCACACTCGAAGCAAGCCTCCACATCAGCATCTGAGGTGCCTGTGTTGATACAGGCGCCCCAATCAGCACAGGCAGCCTAGTTGAAGGATAAGCGCTGGCCAAGTCTGCGGATGGAGATTCGCGCAGGGAAGGCCACGTGTTAGGCACCCCCTTCAACAAAGGCACCCCAGAACTTAGTATAAATAGGGGTTCACCCCCTTGCTTTAGAATACAAAGGCATCCAACAATTTCTTTCAAGCGCTCTGCTCCAAACGCTCCGTGCTCAAGTCTCAAGCGCCAACGACGACCCGTGGCTCTGATCTTCAATTTTCTCTGGTCGTCGGTATAATGTTTTAAGTGCTGTATTTTTTAATTCTGTATTCAACTTCAAATTTGTACTATTTTCTCATAATATAGAATTGCCCATTGTAAATGGTCAAGGACCATGGGCCTTAGAGTAGGAGCCGACCGCGACTCCGAACCAAGTAAAAAATAACAGTGTTAGCATTGAATTTTTCCGATGCGTAATTGCTCTCAGTTTTCTGAAAATTGTCGATCGATATTCACCCCCCCTCTATCGATTCTAAACGATCTCACAGCTTTCGCCCAATCCATAATTCTGTGGGTGTATAAGGGACTGACTTAGATTGTACCAAGTTCAGTATGTACGCTGTCGTTTCCTGAGAATATCGCCAGAACGAATCCGGCAACTCAGAGTAGCTCATCATTGACCTAACCATATCCATAAGAGTCCTATTCTTTCTTTTTGCTACACCATTCTGTTGGGGCGTACCGGTTGCAGACAATTGGGATTGAATCCCAGCCTATGACAAGTAAGTTCTAAACTCTCCCAAGTGGTATTCGCCACCATGATCTGATCGTAGTGTCTTGATACTTTTACCTCGATGTTTCTCCACATCAGTCTTGAATTCTTTGAACTTATCAAAACATTCAGACTTGCGGTGTATCAGCTAAATGTAATCATACCTTGAATAATCATCTATAAAAGTGACAAAATATTCAAAGTCACCTCTAGCCTGGATAGACATAGGACCACACAAATTATAATGAACCAGTTCCAATACATCTTTGGCTCTATACCCCTTGGCCTTGAAAGGCTTCTTGGTCATCTTACCTTCCAAGCAAGATTCACAGGTTGGGAAGTCTTCCACTACCAATGAACCCAAGGGTCCATCGGCTATCAACCTCTGAATCCTACTAAGGTTAATATGACCAAGCCTTAGATGCCAAAGATATGTTTGGTTCTTGTTAGAAGGTTCCTTTCTCTTATTTTGGTTAGATGATGAACTATTGGCCTCTATTTGCATCGTGGGAGTTTTTGGTTCTAGAGTATACAAATTGTCAACCATAGTACTCGAATAGATAATCTCTCTATTTCTTTTTATAACAACTTTATAATTAAAAGCAATAGAATATTCATCCTTTATTAATCTAGAAACTGAAACAAGGTTCTTTCTAAAAGAGGGTGCATATAAGTAATTTCTCAAAACCAAAACTTTATTCCTATCAAACGATAAATAAATGTCTCCCACTGTAATAGCCTCCACCTCTGTAGTATTGCCCATGTAGACGATGATTTCCCCATCAGCTAGCCGTCGGGTTTCCTAGAACCCTTGCAAAGAGTTGCAGACATGATCAGTGGCTCCCGTATCTATACACTAGGTTCCGGTAGATAACACCGCTAAACATGTTTCAATGACTAAACACGAAGAAATACCTTTATCTTGACGACTGGGACAATTTGCCATCCAATGTCCAGTTTGCTTACACATGAAGCACTTGCCTCTCGGCTTCTTCACGCCAGTCTGAGGTCCCTGCGATCCAACTACCTTCTTTGCCTCACCTTGTTTCTTCTTCTTCTTGCCTTTCGGCACAGAAATAGAAACCCTCTGAGTCACCAAGGCCTGAGAACTCTGACGAAAAAGCCCCTCTGCCGCCTAGAGTTTTGCCAGCAGTTCCCCCAACGTATATGTACATTTTTCATATTGTAGTTGAGCCAGAACTGCTCAAAACTCCTAGGTAGAGACTGGAGAATAATATCGACTTGGGTTTCCCTGTCGATCACTGCTCCAAGGACCTTAATCTCAATTAGGTGGGCCATCATCTTAAGGACATGATCCCTTACGGGTGTCCCTTCGACCATGGTAGTCACCATCAAGTTCTTCATCGCAACCTACCTAGCGGCCCGATTCTGGTTCCCAAAATGTTCCTTGAGGTTTAGCATCATATCATAAGCAGTGGGCATGGCCTGATGCTGATGTTGCAATACATTTGACATAGATGTCCAAATGCAGCACCGCGCCGTCTCATCTACCTTGACCCACTTCTTATAAGCTCCCTCTCCTCTTCACCAGAATTCTCGACAGGCTTTTCAAAACATTCCTCAAAGAGCACATATTTGTACTCTTCAGCAGTTAGGACAATGTCCAGGTTTCTTTTCTAATCTATGTAATTGGGGCCAGTAAGTTTGTTCTCCTTAAGTATAGTAGCTAGTGGTTTAAAGGTCATTTTGAAACTACCTGAAATTGCAACAATCACAACTTTAGATTTCGAAAATAAATTGATTCCTCAAAACAATAACTTTCGAAATCAACCAACACCTCAAAACATCGAGAATATCGTATGCCACGATGGTGTAGACGTATACGAATTCTATATTTGTAAGAGGAGGTTTTACCCATTAATTTTATTATTTTGTCAACCTAACTTTTTGAAAAATAAAATTAATAGTTGGTTCACTTCCGCCCTACAAATAATAGCAGTGACTCCGATGGTGAGGATACTATTATTTGCATCTAAATGTTTACCATTACATGATATTAAGAAAATTATCTTGGATTATGTGTCATCCGATAGGGAAAATCACACGCTCCTTAACAATTTTCTATAATCATGTCTGACCCAGTGATCCACAGAACAAGCCCATCCGATGTGGAGGATGGCACTCAGAGCCAACGCGCAGGCTTGTTCGTATCACTTGTCAAATTAGTAATGGAGGTCGCGTGACCCTTAGGGTCCCTCTCCCACTTAGTTATTTATAATGAGGAATTTTCTTGCACACACATGACAAGCATATAACCAAAACAATACACAAGAAAAATCCTAGATTTTTCCAACTATCATGGCTTTGGACTCCAATGCGCCTCCAGTCGTGTCGCCACCTCGTCCGCTCTTCCCTACACCATGCGCAAGCCACATTGAAGGGATCTACGAGCTGAGATGACTAGCTACTTATTTACATCCATCGATCCTAAACTCCAAAAAGGAGTGTACATAAAATCTAGATCAAAAATAAATAAAAGCTAGGCTAAACAAATGTCGTATTTAATTACAAAATTAAATACCTATCTAGCCTCGTCAACCCCAAGGATTCAAATAAATTACAACCATACACAATCAATCACATACACACATTTATTTAAGCCATAATAGTTGGAATCTCGTGTCTGCAACAAAGAGTTAGCCTACGCACATTCTACTATTATCCGACAAAATAAAATACATGATAATGTGCAAAATGTAACCGAATCCTAAACACACAAAACCGAAAACTTCAGCTTTGATACCAGTTGTTGGGTATGGCTTGGTGGGTTTCCTAAGCGAATACCTAGTCATCCTTGAGAGACCTCTCCAAGTCCACGGATAAAAAAAAATTAATCCGAATAGAGACCTATCTCCCAAATGACCGTCTCGTCATCGTATCGATTGATTCGAGTTACAACTTAGCCAAACTCAAAGTTCGAGCCTTGTAACTCGCCTAACCAATTGACTGCAAAAAAGACGACGAGCGGATCACTGGCTTTTGTATTTATTATCGAGGTCCAAATAATTAATTATCAACATTAATTAATAAATAATTAAACCATGACAATTAATTAAAACATCACATGAAATGATAAGAATGTCAAAAGAGCCATGAGAGAAATATACCTCTCGTTACCTTACGATCTTCTATCGTATGACCCTCCCCTTTTGGACGTCATGTGGGCGACGATCTACCAAGATCCGGAATCACCAAGGCCTTCCAATTAACATTTCTTCACTCGCCAATCAAAACCCTAGCACTAGGGTTTACCGCCGGCTTCTTCCTCCTCCCAACCATGCGCCGCCGGCCTTCCAAGGCCACCCAAGCCCACCGGCCAGTGCTGTCTTGGTCCTGACATTCAGGTTTAATTCGAAACCCTAGGTCGGATCGACGTCTACTGTTCCCTCTCCGAGGAACGTATCCTCACCTACTCCTTTCAAGAGAGTTTACCTGTTACCACTCGAAACCTCCGGTTGGACTTTTGTTCGAGCTCCGAGAACCCGAAACTCGACGACGATCGACCTCGACCCGTCTGGACTCCTATCCGTGATCCCCACTCGGTAAAGTCTTCTGCTCGGTCCCCGACCAAGTCTTCATGCTCGGCTTCACTTGCCAAGTCTTCATTTCCCGATCCCCGACCAGAACTTCGTGCTCAACCCTACAGGTTAAGACTTTTTGCCTAACTTACCTAGGACTTTCCTGTAATCTCCATAAATCCATTAGTATAACATACTAGCTTAACTTGAACCCTTTCCCACTTATCAAAACAAGGTTCGATCTAGTGCTTCCGGCCCCAATGCAACCAACTGCTCTTCTTAGCCTGCAATCAGGGTTAGTCCAGAAAAATAATAATATATATCAAATGCATGAATATTTGACAGCTAGAGCTATTTGATCCTAACTTTGGATTTCAAATGAAATCCTAGGACAGACCGACACATACTGTTCCCTCTTTCGGGGAATGCATCCTCATCTACTACACTCTAGAGAACTTATCTTTTGCCAACCGGCACCTCCGGTTGGACTTTTGCTCAGCCTTCGAAGCTCCTGGATCTCGAGACGTCCGTACCTCGACGCGTCTCTACTTCTATCCGTAGTCCTCGCTCGGTTAAGCCTTCTATCTAATCTTTCGAATTAGGTATTCGTGCCCAGTCCTGAATTAGGTCTTCATGCCCAATTTCTCAAACCAGGTCTTCGTGCCCAACCAACGGTCAGGTCTTTGGTGCCCAACCCTCGACCAGGACTTCGTGCCCATTCCTCGACCAGGACTTCATGCCCATTCCTTGACCAGGACTTTGTGCTCAACCCTGCAGGTCAAGTCTTCATTCCTAGACAAACTAGGACTTTCCTACCCACTTAGCAAGTGCATTGGATCACAACATAAACTTGACATTGATCCCATTGCCATTATCAAAATCAGGTTCGATCTGGTACTTCCGGCACCAACACAAACTTTATTGGATGCCTTAGATATTTTTATCTTATATTTCTATAGATCCATATGCTAATTTTTTTTTAAGGCTTCGATGGGGACTATGAATCAAAACAAGATCAATATGAGTTCCTCTATGGAATTTATGGTAGCATGACTCATCCAGCTGCTATATGCCATCCACCAAGCTGTTAGCTCTCCTACAGAACTTCAGAGCTTATTTCAACCTCAGCCTATTATTTGAATGAACCAACTCCAAGCTTAATAACTATTATTGGGGAAATATACAACCCCAGAATTTTCAACCTCAATAGACCATGAGCAACTTGCACGCTTCTAGCAACAACAACATGACCTTAACGTGCCCCAAGTTTGGATGGATTATGAAGATTTTGATTATAAAAGTATCTATGGTGTTGAGCAAACTCATCATACATGTCAGAGCCTATCAAATTTTCAAGATGATTTAATACTTGATGAACCAAATTAACCTCAACACTTTGAGATGACTTCTGGGAGGACTGCTAAGATGAAAAAACCTCTACTCCCAGTCAGATAGACACCACAGAATAAGAATTAGAAGATCTTATGGTGCAAAGAGGGATCTTATTTCTATGGGCCCTACAACTGATTCATGCATTAAGTTCAAGTTTGGAGGCACAATCAAATCCTATGTTAGAGGGGACGGATTGTAATGATTGTTGAGCCAATCGGCCCTGAGATTATTTGGAGGATCATGGGGTTTTGATGTGTGTGGCAATATGGTTAAGTTAGGATTTATTGTATTCTTATATGTGTACATGAGTGTGCAGGTGTACAAGTTCACATGGACTTGGTTGATGTCTTCGGGTGAAGGATGGCATGGAGGCAAGCTGGAGGCTTGCCTGCGCATCCGAGGCACCGTGGGATAGCAGGGACGATGAGCCGAGGGACGCGGACTTCGAGACGTACATGAAGGGTGGCATGGAGGCAAACTGGAGGTTTGCGTGCGTATCCGAGGGACGAGGGCCGAAGATGAAGAGGGTGTGAAGGCAATAGTCGAGGCTACTGGTGAAGAGTCAACCGGGTTGTAAGGGTCTGAGTATGAGTGATTGTACTCAGGGGCTAAGTCGGAAGGGTTTGAGTGCGGAGTGAAATGTACTCGGGAGTGAAACCCTAGGCTTAGGTGTGTACCAGTCGACTAGCCCATGGGTAGTTGACTGGTGTCGGCTAGAACAGGCTGGCAGATTCGAACGTTGTAGGACAACGGTCGAATCTGAATGGGACCAGTCGACTGCCCCAGGGGCAGTCGACTGGTAGCGCCTGTTTTAGACTCGAGCCCTATTTAAAGGGGCTCGTTTCAGGCTACTATCTCTTGACGAAACTCACTTGGGTAAAGTGAGTTAGTAGTCTCTTGTGCTCAGATAGCGTCCGAAGTGTTGTGGCGAGGTTTCTCCACCCACAAGGAGCGACAGAGTTAGCCGGAGGTTATCCGGGGCATGATCCACCGACGGATTCTTGGATTAGTCACCCGTTCGGGGTGGATAGTAAGTAAATCGGTTTGTTAGCATTGTCTATTATTGTTAATTTATTTTTATTTGTATTTCCACTGCACTAACAACTTTGTAGAGTATGAAGTATTCAAAGAATTACTATTCACCCCCCTCTAGCGGACGTCTTCGATCTATCAAGGATGACAATGATTTGGTTTATGACTCAGACCCTCTACATACCCTCTCTATTGTTATGCATAATGAGGACATATTAGATGATACCCCGAACTCTGTTAGGACTTCTGATTCATCACCATCCATTCTTATTGACATACTTGATGAGCCCCTAGTATTGAAGTGAATAATGAATGCTTAATTTCTGAGATTGTAGAAGGGGCAGATATTAGTGGAGTCAAAATTGTGGATAAGTTCAAATCAAGAACATATGGAGAGGTGGCTATCCTAATGGGTATGATGAGATTAATGTTTTGCAACCTTTTAAGTGGGAAGTGGTGGCTAGTTGAAAGCCCTGAGACTTGACCTTCCCACCTCCACCGAAGTCTAGAATTGTATTGAGAAAGACCCTGACATCATTTGTGGTAGTCATTTTCCTAGTTTGGGTGCTAGGACTGAACCACCTCCGACCTCCATAGCGTGCATACAAGAAAGCAATAAAGGAGAGAGCTTTACTTTATCCTCTGCTTAAGGCTCTCTCCCAACCATGGGAAATTGGAAAGAATGTCTAGAAGTATCACACTCCGGCGAATGTGAGATTTCGATGAAATTGTCATGGTGGTCGAGCTAATAACCTAAAACAAGCGCTTCTTGGAAGGCAACCTAGGCTCCTTGCTTGCTTTCACTTTAGTTTTTACTTTCAATCTGGTTTCATAACTTAATCCCTCTACTTAAATTTTCATGTCTATTTATCTCATGTAGAATTCAAAGCCAAGAAGGAGTGTGGATACAAGCTAGAGAAGGATGACTTATGATGACTGAAAGATTTGACAAATACCACGAGGTAACACTGTTCACTTTTAGACCTCCTCTATTTTAGTATGTTTCTTTCATTGGGATAATGAAAAGTTTAAGTCTCGAGGGATGCATACATGAATGGGGTTATGAACTAGTTTGAGTTGTGTTTTCTTTGCATAAATAAATTTTTCATAGTTGCATCATCATCACGTTGTGTTGTTTGTTCTCAAGTGAAAATGCTAGCACGTTTAATCTTTATTCATGTTGTTTGATTTAGTACTAGTATATTTAATGGATGATTTTTATTCTTTCTCTAGCAGCATCAAGTAAGTAAGTTTTATTGAAATGTTTGAGTGTTGGCCTAGTTTTAGGATCTCCTTCACTTTACCTAGTTTGGATAGTAGATAATTCAATAAATAGGCATGATTCATAGAACTAGTTAGTACTTGTGTTTTCTTGGTGATCTCTTAGACTAAATCTTGGTAATGAGATAAGGATTAGGTCATTAAAGCTCACTTGAAAAAAACATATTATCCTCGTATTTACTGTTGAGGCAATCTATGGTCCGGAGTGACCATGTGTCTTGATGTTTGGGCAAAGGGTTTAAGTTAGGTTTTCCCTTGTGATTTAATATGTGTATTTGAGTGTGCAGGTTGTGCATGTTACACATATGGACTTAGCTGGACGGCTTTGGTACAGTGAAGGGTGGCATGAAGACAAGATGGAGACTTGTGTGCACCCGAAGAGCCTTGGTATAGCAAGGATGATGAGTCAAGGGGCGTGGACTTCGAGGCATACGTGAAGGATGGCATGAAGACAAGTTGGAGGCTTGTGTGCATCTGAGGGATGAGGGCCGAAGACAAAGAGGGCGCGAAGGCAACAGTCAAGGCTGCTGGTGAAGAGTCAGCTAGGTCATGAAGGGACAAGAGCTGAGGGAGGAGGACTCCAAGGACAAGTAGGGAAGTAGACTTCAAGGGCACACGTGAAGGGTGGCATGGAGGCAAGCCAAGGGAAGGCTTGTGTGTGCATCTGAGGGACGATAGCCAGTGAAAGAAGACTTTAAGGGGCAAGCCAAGGGAGTGTACCTGAAGGCCCACATGGAGGAGGGTCGTTGAAGTGAGGAAGAGTGTGTTTGTAAGCTGGGCAGTCAATTGGGGATATAACAGTCGACTGCCAGCGAACACAGAAACTCACAGAAAGTTTCTGACCCTGGACCAGTCGACTGCTTAGGGAGCAGTCGACTGGTGACTAGCCAGAATTCAAATGTTGGCCTGTCAACGGTCGAATCTGAGTGGGGGCAGTCAACTACCCTGGGAGTAGTTGACTGCCAGCGTGAGTTACAGCCCTGAGTTCTATTTAAGTGAACTTAGTTTGGGCTGGGAGCTCTTGACGAAATGAGCTTGGTTAGTGCTTATTAGTAGTCTAAGTGATCAGATTGTGTGCTCAAGGTTGTGGCGAGGTTTCTCCACCCACAAGGAGCTACGCGAGCTAGCCGAGGTCATCCGAGGAGTGATCCGCCGAAGGATCAAGGGATCGTCCACTTCACGGACTGTCATGGAGTAGGAGTTTTCATCTCCGAACCACGTAAATAGGTTTGTTAGCATTGTTAGTTTTGTTTTAGTTATTAGATTTCTGCTTGCGCACTAACAATCGTAGGAAGAAGCCGAAAATTGCTATTCCCCCCCTCTAGCAACCGTCAACGATCTTACAAGTGGTATCAGAGCGATGAACCACTCTATTGGACTAACCGCCAAAGGAGCACAAGCTAGAGGAAGAACAATGGAGGACAAGCTAGGAGATGACATCTACTCTCCACCCCCTACGACCATGAAGATTTCGGATATTGGAAGACAAGGATAGAAATATGGTTCGGAATGGAGTGGGACCTTAAGATTTCGCTTGAAGAATCATTTGAAATTCCTAGAGATAAGCATGGAAAGAAGCTTAGACCAAGATATTGGAATCAAAAACAACAAAATCAATCAAAGGCAAATGGAAAGGTAATCGCAATTTTACTTAATATTTTGCCTAACAATGTAATTATTGGTGTAGAAAAATATCAAAATACACATGAGCTATGGAACATGTTGGTGGCATATCATGAAAATCCTACACAAGCTCAAGAGCCTAAGGAGACAAGTCAAACTGGTCAAGAAGAGGAAAAAGAAAAGGAATTGTCAATTTCCTCAAGTGAAGTTGAAGAATTGAGTGAAAAATCATCCACCTCCTCAAGAGAAGAAGAGGAGGAGGTTAACACCTCAAGGATTGAGGGGGAGGAGAGACCTACTTCCATACCGGAGCAAGAAGAAGCTCCAACCTCCATCAAAGCAAAGACCAAGGATCATATCATATGCTTTGGATGCAATGAAAAGGACACTACAAGGACAAGTGTCCAAAGAGTAAGAAAAAGGAGGTAAAACCTAAACTCATTTCAATTGTTTTTAAATCTAACATGGGTTGTAAGAATTGAGAAGGCCAAGATAAGGGAAAGAAAATTAGATGCTTCACGTGTGGTGAGCTAGGACACTACCACACGAGGTGCCCAAAGAGTGGAGAGCTCTAGAAAATGGAGCACTTAAGAAGATGAGAGAAAGAGGAAAAGAAAAGAAGCTCATATCAAGGGAAGCTCCAAGGGTAAGGGAGGTAATTCCTAACCTTAAGTTAAAATATAATTCAAATTTAAGTTCCACCATGCATATTAAAAATAGTATCAAGTGTTCCTCCATGCATGCTAGAATTAATGAAAATGTTTACTTGTGCCTAATTTTGGATTTAAATATAATGATAGGAATAGGGTTAACAAGGTAGATCAAAACCCAGGAGAACCATGCATCATGAAAAATCCAAGACCTTAGGACCTAAGGATCAAGACATTAATCCCAAGAAGGGGAGACATATGCCTAGGAAGATGGGTAGGTCTAGGAATATCCAAAGTGGACATATGGGCACTAAGGTTAAAAGTCTACTGTAATGACCCACCTTCTGGTACTAAGCTTTAAGGCGAATCGATACTACTAACTGACTGACTAACTGATTACTGATCATTGTTTTCTAGATGCTAAATCCAAGTGGGAGAATTTAAAAAAATCTTATATATTTTTGCTATGTACTGAACTAACAATTTATAACTTAAGCATGTTGTGGTAGATCATAATATGTTGGAAGTACTAACCAGCCAAATTAAAATAAAAATAAAACAAAAACATTAATGTTATTAGCTTGGCCAGGATTTGATCCCCCAACCTCAGCGTTGCATAACTGAAGCACTAACCAATAGCTCTACATCACATTCTGTTTAAACTTGCACCAGTCGACTGATATATTTCCAGTCGACTGCCCGAGGCGACAGAAACTTTCTGTACCATTTTTCTGCTGGTCCCAGTCGACTGGTAGTTCTGAAATCTGAAAATTCAGATTCCAAAAACGTGCCAAGGTCAACCTACTTTGTACCAAAAACACCACAAACTCATATTTGAGCTTACTAATAGGTATACAATGATTCTAAGCCATATTCTACATGTTTTCATGACATTAAAGCATACTTTAACCATTTCTAAGCATGAAATTAGAAACATGAACTTTGTATCAACTTGCTACTAAAACTAGGCATTGTTTCGGTCTAGATGCATCAATAGTAGCACTATAATATCAGAAATAGTTCCATGGCCTTAAACCATTCATTTTACTACTAATTAACATGCACTTGGAATGTATCACCCAACATATCACATATAGAAGCTAACACATGTCAAAGTATAACTAGAAACATGCACTTGAATGTATCACTCAACCTGACAAAGGTAATTAAGATGTGGAAAATAGTAAACATAACAAGGAACTAATTCATTCAACATTCTTAATAACATGTCCTCTTAATGCAAGTTCCCAAGGTTCTTTCATTCCAAGTTTCCACCATCACATACTCCACCATCATCCCTGCCGCTTCCGCTACTCTATTTTTTCCTTTGCCTTTATCTGCAGTATAAGGAAAAATGAAACTATAAGCATAAAGCTTAGTAAGTATCATCCTACTCACAAAACAATGCATATCTCGAAACTCATGCTTTTGAAAACACATGTTGGAAAAACATATCATGCTTGTCATTTAATCTTGTTGAAACATATAATCTAAACAACTATCATGGCATACTCATCATACTAAGCGCATGAACTAAATCATATTCTTATAACTAAATTCACATAGCATCCATAGAATCTAACTGAACTAAGCATGATCTTAAAACTATTTTCACTTAGAGCTATTACTGAACTTTTGAAACTTATTCATATAATAAGTGAAAATAATAATCATACTGCTGTGGGCCCAGCAATGTGCTGATAATGCGTGCATCCCTAAATAGATCCGAGGTAGCTAATCCCGAACCCATTAGGGTACTACTACTAGGCAAACTAGGAGCCTAGGGGAACTAGGAGCCCACCCATGGACAAACTAGAGTCCAAGCACATGTCATAAAAAGTAAAATACTTTTATAAATATTCTTTTCTTTAACCTTGCATCTACTAGGCGATCTAGAGCCTAGGGGCGATCTAGGAGCCCACCCATTGGATGAACTAGGGTCCATAAACATAAAGCAAGGGTAGCTAACTTCATAACATGCTAAAACTCATATTAGAGCTTCTTAACATTTTCTCGAGCACCTTGCGTGCCCAAAAACTCCCCTTTTTCATTTAAGGGCACTTCCTAGGCACTCGACAGTGCGTCTAAACCCCAAACTAAAGGGGGAAGCACGTCCAGCCCATCTAGTGGTGCCCTTAAAATCGGTAGAGGAAGTTAATCTGCACATATGGGCATAAAATTGCAATTAGATAAACTAGAACAATTAATCATACAAATGAAGCTACTTATACCACAGGTGAGGGATACTTACATCCTGCGCTTGTTCTTACAACTCTAGGGCGTAGAGTTTAGGGAGAGGGAAGGTCCTTGGAGTCTCGGAGAGGTTCTAACGACGAACTACTCCTTGAGACGATCCCCTAGCGCATCCTCCTTCTTGAAACCGTCCAACACAAGACCTTGGACCTCTTCCTTGGTTTGCCGTGAGTGAGGGAGAGAAAGACTCGGGAGAGGGTGAGGAGAAATCGCCCAAGAGAGGAGAGGGTTCGGCGGTGACAAGTGAGGAAAAGTTTTAATAAAAAACCCTTAAGTTCCCTTTTATATTTATGGAGAAATTTAACTAACTTCACCTTATCTATCTTTCCCTCTAATCTATTCCAACGTAAACAACTTCATCCCACTTGGTAAGCCTATTTTTCTCTACTGTGAAGGTCTAGGGGTCAAACCCTACTTAAATCTTTTTACCGTACATTCTATTTTTATTCCTTTTTGCCTTATTTGTCCATGGAAAAATTCTATAAAAATATCCATAAATTCAGAATTAATTCTAGGATATTTCTAAAATTTGTTTTGAGAATTTTCGGGTGTTACAATCCCCCATACCTTATAATAAGTTCGTCCTCGAACTTAAAACAGCTCTGGGTATTTCTGCCTCATGCTGTCCTCTGGTTCCCATGTTACCTCTTCTACTCTGTGATTTTGTCATATGACTTTCACTAATGGTACCTCCTTGTTCCGCAATTTCTTAACTGCTAGGTCTATTATCTGAATAGGCCGACTATCATAACTGAGATCTTCACGGACTTGTACCGTCTATGGTTCTATCACCTGGGTGGCTGATAGATACCATTTTATTGATCATTTGAGTTGCTAAAATCCATGTTTGACCTATGCTTTTATTGCTTAATTGTGAAATTGCCCTAGGTTTTAAGATTTCCTCTTATATTGGACTTAATTGCAAATTTACATATTTTTGGATTATTTGGCCACTAATTTTCTGATATATTTTTGTAGGCATGAAAGGGTCCTGGACCTAGGGCATATTGGGTCAAACTTGAGTCAGAAGTGAACCGGATCGAATTATCAAGCTTACGATTAATCCGAGCCGTCCGATTCAAGAGCGGCTAGATCTGAGCCATCCGGGATAATCTGAAGCAATCCGAGCTAGGGTTAGGGTTGATCAAGTGCTCTGATCAATATCTGAAGGTTTCATCCCAATCAGAGCTCAATCAACCGTTGGATCAAGCACGGAGGGCTCTAAATCGTCCATTTACAGATTAGGTTGATCTGGGCCATCCGTTGCAAATCTGGAGGATCCGAGCTACCACGAGGCAGATCCTGACCCCAGATCACCATCATCAAAGTTTGGCTCAAATCAGAGCAAGATCAGCCATTGGATTTTCTCAATTCAATCGGAGCCGTCCATTGGTTATTACTTAAGGAAAAATCTGCGCAGCTTCTTCCTCCATCGCGTCTTCGCCGCAACAGTAGAGTTCTTCAGTTCTTCATCGTGTTCTTCCATTTTTTCATCCAATCGAAGGCGTGATCCTCAATCCATCATCAAAGCAAGGGCTAGGTTAGTGAAGAGAATCTCAGTGAGGTTTCAGATTTGATTTTTGCTCAATAGCAAAGTTGCGTGAGGTCTCGGCAGTTTTGCTATCCGATTTCAGCGAGCTCAGCAGTGCACCATCACCACTGCATCCGAGCTATCCAGAGGGGTTCCCTGGAAGGTTTCGGTCATTCCCTAATCCCAATCGCAAGGCACCACAGCGAGTTTGAAGGAATTGGAAGCAAATTTCGGCTTGAGCAGGATTTGATCTGATTCGGTAGCAGAGATAGCTCCTTACTGATTTGTTGAGCTTGCGGGTCCGAGGTTCTCCCTTGATTGACGACCAAGGAGCTCTTGAGTTGGAGAATGATTGAGGAGTAGTTTAGATTATTAATTTTCAGTGTTTTAGCTGTAGCTTAATTCTGCATGAATTCTGTTTTTCTTTTTCAGTTACTGCTATTTACATTTTTAAGTTGTTTAGCTGTAATTTAGTTTCAATTCTTCAAGTCAAATAGTTTAGGAAGTTTGTTAGTGATAAATTGAATGTTATTTCAGCTTATTTCTTTGACAATTTCTTGCGTGCCAATTCCATTAGCTACGTATCAGTCCCTTACTGAAAATTGCATTTCAGTTTCAGACTTTCTCAATTTGTTTCATTTTTAGTGAGCTAATTTAGTTGGTTTAAGTTTGTCTAGACTTTAGTTTCATTCCTGAATTCTGTTTAGCTTTGATAACTCAAAAATTCAGTTTGCTCCCCACTTAAATCATTGCTATCAAGTCTGCCCTGTTTTTCTTTTGCAATTTGTGTCTGAAATTTCCATTTCTGCTCATCCGATTAGGAGATCTGAGTTATTGTTTTTCCATTCCATTGTTTCTGAATTGGCACTTGATTTGTTTGCCTCAGTTGCACTTGCTTCACATCAGCTGAAAGTGTTGCAATTGGGATGATTTTCAGCATATAGGTTCACTTGTTTGCGTGCCAAATTGGGTGAATTCCTGCAATTTGTATCAAGAGGCAGCTGTGGCAATTGTTTGGTATCAAATAGCCATGATTTTTAGTGTGTTTTATAGCTTGAAATAATCTAGCATTGTCTTTGTGCCAATTCGGAACAGTCCCTAGCCCTTGTTTGTTTCCAAGTCTTGTAGATAATTAATGTTTGTTGCTTGTGTAAATTTCGAATCTCCTTTGCATTGATTTGTTGCAAGCTTGTTTGTTTCCGAAAACTCCTATCACTGCTTTTACTTCATTGCATAGCAGTTCTTTTGTTTTGTTGAAATCAGAAATCAGTTTCTAAAAATCTGGTGAGTGCTTGATTAGGTTTTCATTGGTTGAATTAGCACTTGCCATCAATTGTTTGGTTATTAGTTGGGTTTAATTCTTTCCATCACATTTTCACTTTTATTTACAACCCAAAACCAAATCATTTATTTGAAACCCAAAAACATAAACGACACAAAAACACGAGCTCGAATCAAACACAACCACGATTAGTCCCTTGGAAAAATACGACCTGTGGCCCCTTTGCTACATTTTAGATTTTGATTGTAAAAAGGGTTTCCAGTTATTCATTCACATTTAAATTTGAGACCCACATTCTTGACACATAGTTTGGGCCTATCAAATTTTTGGCGCCGTTGCCGAGGAAGCAACTAGTTAATTTGTTTGATTTTTGCTTGTATGCTTATGGACATATCATTGGGTTCTATTTTATTTTGCTTTATCTTTTGTCTACGGTTGCTGCTATTTTTCTTATTTATTTTGTGACAGGGGTGTAGGTTCAAAATGTTTTCATCCACTTATCAGCAGCCGTGTCCACAATTTCAGCAGAACCAACCTTTCAGTCAACCACTACAGCAATTTCAACCGCCACAGCAAGAATTCCAACACCCTATTCTAATCTCCAGCAACCAAATCAGTCTTTTCAGCCACCATTACAACAATTCGAGCAACCATAGCAATTCCAACAATTTCAGCCAGATTTTCAGCCAAGTCTACCAAATTTCCAGAATTTTCAGCCCCACTTTCAGCAATTTCAGCCCAATTTTCAGCAACCCTATCAACAAAATCAAGTATCTTTTCAAGGAATTCAACAAGGGTACCAAGTTAATTCTAATTTCCAGCAACCATGTCAATTTCCACAACAAGTTCACCCTTGTAACCAAAATTTCCAGCCCGCGCAATCTCAGTTTTTACCACCACAATTTCAACCTCAGATCCAAGATTTCCAGGGCTACCATTCTCAGCAAGTTCAACCATCCTTTCCACCACAATTTCAACATTTTCAGCAAGATTTCCAGTTTCAAGGACAGAATTTTCAGCAAGACACTCAGAATTTTTAGCCCCTCCCATTTCAGCAGTTTAATCAAGGAGGCTTTGATGATCTGATTGGGATGAGGTTCTACACCAAAGGATGATGGAGATGTTGCAACAAATTCTACAACAACAGAAAAGTTTTCAAGAACAACAATTGCAAAATATTCAACAACAACAACAACAACAACAGCAAAATTTACAACAACAACAACGCCTTGCAAAATTGGTTGATCAATGGAATCAGATACAAGCCCAAAGATCAGGACAATCAGATGAATCTACAGGTGTAGGGGATTGCACTGAGCCCCAAGAATCACCCATTCCTACTGATTTAGAGGCATTGGAGGAGATTGATAGCAGGGCTTGTGATAGTTTTGAATTCAATTCTGGAACTCTACAGGATCATTCTATACTTTTATCTTGTGATGATTTAGTTGTTAATGATCCTAATTTTTCTAATTTGGTTGATACAAGAATGGTTGAGAAAGATGATTCCATAGGTGTAGGGGATTGCACTAAGCCCCAGGGACCACCACAATTACCAGAAAGTGTAGGGACTTGCATGGTGGAAGCAAGAACCCAAGGATCACCTACTTTAGTTGAGTGTCCACCAGAACTTGAGGCTGAAGAGGAGCTTGAACATGATGAGGAGGAGAACACGGATACATCTACTTTTGTAGAGTCTCCAGGTATTTTTCAGCACTATCAGGTAAATTCTCCTCCTATTTTGTCTGAAAATTGCATAGACGTACCTCGAACTGATTTTATTGTTTTTAATACACCTAGGGATGCATCTCTTGTAGAATTTGATTGTGAAAAATCCCTAGAGGTACCTAGTGTTGAATTTGCTGAAAATGAAGCATGTTGTACTACATTAGATAAAAATGCTGAGTGTGAAAAATTTTTAGAAGTGCCTAGACTTGATGTTGATTATTGTGATGAGTCTTTTGATATATCTTATGCTGAAAATAATTGTGAAAAATTCATTGAGGCACCTAAAAGTGATTTCATAGGTTGTGATACATTGCTTGATACATCCTTGGTAAAAAATAATTGTGAAATTTCTATTGAAATGCCAAGGATTGATTTTATTATGTGTGATAAATTTCAGGATGCAAATTTTGTAGGAAATAATTGCGAAAATTTTATTGAGACACCAAGAATTGATTTTATTGATTATGATGCAGTTTTGGATTCATTTCATGCAGAGACTGACATTATTTTATTTCTTTCTGACCCTGCACGCTTGAGAGAGGTATTACATTATTTTGCAGGGTCTAGAAGACTTCAGGAGTGGGTGCTCCATCTGAACAGACTCCAGCCTCCTGGAAGGACTTCTGAAAGGCATCAAGAAGGAGGAGATGATTTTACTTTAATTCAAAGCACTCCACCTCTTACATGGATTTTGAACCTAAATCGCCTGCGGCCACCTGAGAAAATTTTTGTGAAGTTTAAGTGTGGGGGAGTCCAAAGTCTCTCAGCCGCCCATGTTCCTCCACTACCACGATGGAGGCTACTTCTGGATAGACTCCGCCCACCAGAAATAAGGGGAGATTGTTCTTTCTTGTATTTTCTTTTATTACATGTTTCACTTTTATGACTTCTAGAATTTTTCTTTAAATTGAGTCCTTACTAATAAAGGCATGAGTAGAGTAGAATGACTAGGAGTCATTGTAAATACCTTGTTATTTCTTTTGTCACTTTTTCTTGCATGAGTAGAAATAAAAGTATCCCTCTAGGTTATCTCCATAGCATTTTAGAATCTCTTTGAAAATAAATTAAATTTGGTTGTCAAAACTTAGGGTTTGAGCTAATGGATGAAATCTTGGATGCTTGAGTACTACTTTGCTTTAGATTCTTAATTGAGGACTTGAGATGAATTATTTTTGCCTAGTGAGAATTAGCCTTATTTTTGTGACACATATGTGATTGTACTCTAGAACTTGCTTAGGTTCTTTCAAAATCATATTTCAATGATCGGATCACATCTATAGAGGCTAATCCATTTGTTTACCTTTCCATATCAATTTTGGCAAAAATCATGTCTATTCTATTTATCTTTCATTATTCCTAATCTTAACCCCAATTTTTCTATGATTTGTTTGCTTGGGATGTTTTCTTGATGCTATTTTGCCCGAGACGGACAAAGATTTAAGTGTGGGGGAGTGATTAGTGATTTGGAATCAATTTTTATCAAGGATGCACTTCATGTCGAAATTTTTTTTTTTTTTTGAAATTGAAGCCAAAAGGTGCCAAGTGAGTGAGTTTGGTGCCAAGAATGAACAAGAGAGATGGAAGCAATTGGAGATCGAGCTTCCTTATCATATTTTGAAGATTTAAGTGGCAAGCAAAAAGAAAAAAAAAATCTGCACCATTTCAAAGGAAGAAAAAAATTCAGTGCTAAAAAGGAAGGATGAGATTAAAGAAGAAAAAAATTGGCAATGTATCAACTCACCTAGTGAAGCATTTAACTCTCCATTACCATATGATGTATTTGTTTTGAGAAATCAGAGTTTTGCAATGAATCTGCCATGGAGCTGAAATTGAGAGCAAAACAGGAAAAAAATTCAGAAACAAACCCAAGAAAAGTTGGCACGCAAGTGAAAAAACAGTTTGTGCCAAAGAAAAATTGTGAAGGTGGTCAGAATTGTTTGAATTGCAGTTTTTCTTTGCTAGGAAGCTGTTCGGCCACTTAGTTGGAATCTGAATTGCAGCTGAAGATGCTAAATTGAAGCTGCCCAATCTGATTCAATGCAGAAATCAGTGTCAACACAGAGAATTTTTGGGCAGCTGTGAAGATCAGACCCTATCATTTGATGCAAGCACTCTTGATGTTAATTGTTGGAGAAATCAGAAGTTTTTCAAGATCTGAAATTATATCATGGATGCTAGACTTAAAAACAGAAGAAAGAAAAAAAAAGAAAGAAGTGAAAGTAGTGTGCCAACAAAGGTGAAGTGTTACAAGGGTTGTTGAGTGAAAATTTTATGTTGAGTATCTATTTCACTTGATATTATATGTTCTTTGATACATTCTGACCTTGCTAGAGGATAAAAGAAAGAAAAAAAAATCAGAAAAGAAGAACGAAAAGAGAAAGAAACAAAAGGGGCATACAAAGGAGTTTTGACCTCATGAATTTAGTGGAATGCTTCTCATCCGAATTACATCTTTGTTCCACTACCTTTTTGACTCCACTAGAGGAAAAGAAAGCAGAAAATGAATTCAGTAGCTGACCAAGAGAAAGAGAAAAGAAAAGGAAGAAATTGGCACGCAAATGGCAAATCAAAGGCAATTATTCAAGTTTGACTTCACAATACTTTTGATATCACTAGAGGACTGACAAGAGGGGCAAAGCACATGGAAACATTCTTGAGCACTCAAGTCTTCCACTATACCCATTTTTTCATTTTCTTGACTTTTACTCCATTTCTTACCATTTTCCATGTTTTCACTTGTTTTTGTAGATGTGAATCCTAATCATGAATAATGGTGGAGATTAGACAATAAACAAGCCTATGGTAGTGCAAGAAGCATGTGTGTATGAGTGAGCTCCACTTCTATCATCTACTTAGAACTTAAGGAGAGAGCCACCAAAATTTTTCTTGAAAGACTAGTGATTTAAATTCATCTCAATAACTCATGATGGATGAAAAGGATAAGTTGTTGATTTAAGGACAAGATACTAATCATAGAGCTTAGATTTATGAGAATTGACAACCTTAGGTAATTTCTTTTCATTTGCTTCTAATTATGCTTAAAAAATCTAGGGGATACATACTTAATAGTTCACGAGACGCTCAAGGTTAAGTGTGGGGGAGTTGATAGATATCATTTTATTGATCATTTGAGTTGCTAAAATCCATGTTTGACCTATGTTTTTATTGCTTAATTGTGAAATTGCCCTAGGTTTTAGGATTTCCTCTTATTTTGGACTTAATTACAAATTTACACATTTTTGGATTATTTGGCCACTAATTTTCTGATATATTTTTGTAGGCATGAAAGGGTCCTGGACCTAGGGCATATTGGGTCAAACTTTAGTCGGAAGTGAACCGGATCGAATTGTCAAGCTTACGATTAATCCGAGCCGTCCGATTCAAGAGCGGCTAGATCTGAGCCATCCAGGATAATCTGAAGCAATCCGAGCTAGGGTTAGGGTTGATCAAGTACTCTGATCAAGATCTGAAGGTTTCATCCCAATCAGAGCTCAATCAACCGTTGGATCAAGCACGGAGGGCTCTAGATCGTCCATTCACAGATTAGGTTGATCTGGGCCATCAGTTGCAAATCTGGAGGATCCGAGCTACCACGAGGCAGATCCTGACCCCAGATCACCATCATCAAAGTTTGGCTTAAATCAGAGCAAGATCAGCCGTTGGATTTTCTCAATTCAATCGGAGCCGTCCATTGGTTATTACTTAAGGAAAAATCTGCGCAGCTTCTTCCTCCATCGCGTCTTCGCCGCAACAGTAGAGTTCTTCAGTTCTTCATCATGTTCTTCCATTTTTTCATCCAATCGAAGGCGTGATCCCTCAATCCATCATCAAAGCAAGGGCTAGGTTAGTGAAGAGAATCGCAGTGAGGTTTCAGATTTGATTTTTGCTCAATAGCAAAGTTGCGTGAGGTCTCGGCAATTTTGCTATCTGATTTCAGCGAGCTCAGCAGTGCACCATCGCCACTGCATCCGAGCTATCCAGAGGGGTTCCCTGGAAGGTTTCGGTCATTCCCTAATACCAATCGCAAGCCACCACAGCGAGTTTGAAGGAATTGGAAGCAAATTTCGGCTTGAGCAGGATTTGATCTGATTCGGTAGCAGAGATAGCTCCTTACTGATTTGTTGAGCTTGCGGGTCCGAGGTTCTCCCTTGATTGACGACCAAGGAGCTCTTGAGTTGGAGAATGATTGAGGAGTAGTTTAGATAATTAATTTTCAGTGTTTTAGCTGTAGTTTAATTCTGCACGAATTCTGTTTTTCTTTGTCAGTTACTGCTATTTACATTTTTAAGTTGTTTAGCTGTAATTTAGTTTCAATTCTTCAAGTCAAATAGTTTAGGAAGTTTGTTAGTGATAAATTGAATGTTATTTCAACTTATTTCTTTGACAATTTCTTGTGTGCCAATTCCATTAGCTGCGTATCTGTCCCTTACTGAAAATTGCATTTCAGTTTCAGACTTTCTCAATTTGTTTCATTTTTAGTGAGCTAATTTAGTTGGTTTAAGTTTGTCTAGACTTTAGTTTCATTCCTGAATTCTATTTAGCTTTGATAACTCGAAAATTCAGTTTGCTCCCCACTTAAATCATTGCGTATCAAGTCTGCCCTGTTTTTCTTTTGCAATTTGTGTCTGAAATTTCCATTTCTGCTCATCCGATTAGGAGATCTGAGTTATTGTTTTTCCATTCCATTGTTTCTGAATTGGCACTTGATTTGTTTGCCTCAGTTGCACTTGCTTCACATCAGCTGAAAGTGTTGCAATTGGGATGATTTTCAGCATATAGGTTCACTTGTTTGCGTGCCAAATTGGGTGAATTCCTGCAATTTGTATCAAGAGGCAGCTGTGGCAATTGTTTGGTATCAATTAGCCATGATTTTTAGTGTGTTTTATAGCTTGAAATAATCTAGCATTGTCTTTGTGCCAATTCGGAACAGTCCCTAGCCCTTGTTTGTTTCCAAGTCTTGTAGATAATTAATGTTTGTTGCTTGTGTAAATTTCGAATCTCCTTTGCATTGACTTGCTGCAAGCTTGTTTGTTTCCGAAAACTCCTATCACTGCTTTTACTTCATTGCATAGCAGTTCTTTTGTTTTGTTGAAATCAGAAATCAGTTTCTAAAAATCTGGTGAGTGCTTGATTAGGTTTTCATTGGTTGAATTAGCACTTGCCGTCAATTGTTTGGTTATTAATTGGGTTTAATTCTTTCCATCACATTTTCACTTTTATTTACAACCCAAAACCAAATCATTTATTTGAAACCCAAAAACATAAACGACACAAAAACACGAGCTCGAATCAAACACAACCTCGATTAGTCCCTTGGAAAAATACGACCTGTGGCCCCTTTGCTACATTTTAGATTTTGAGTGTAAAAAGGGTTTCCAGTTATTATTCACATTTAAATTTGAGACCCACATTCGTGACACATAGTTTGGGCCTATCAGTGGCATCTGGGATATGCTTCTTAAGCATGGAGACATGAAATATATTATGGATAGCTGACATCTCCTGAGGTAGCTCTTGCTCATAAGCTACTTTGCCAACTCTTCTAGTGATGGGGTATGGTCCTACATATCTGGGACTTAGCTTGCCCTTCTTCCCAAAACGCATTACTCCCTTCATGGGAGCCACTCTGAGGAATACTGAATCACCAACTTCAAACTCTAATGGTCTATGCCGTGTATCATCATAGCTCTTCTGGCGGCTCAGAGCTGTTTCTATTCTCTGGCAGATCTGCTATATGGCTACGGTGGTATCATCTATAAGATCTGCATGTAGGCCTAACTCTTGCCTCTCACCACCCTCGTACCAGCAAATAGGAGATCTACACCTCCGCCTATATAAAGCCTCATAGGGTGTCATGCCGATAGTGGCCTGATAACTATTGTTGTAGGCGAATTCCGCTAAGCACAGGTATCTGCACCAACTACCCTTGTAATCTAAAGCACAAGCTCTGAGCATATCTTCTAGTACTTGATTAACTCTCTCTGTTTGACCATCTGTCTGAGGATGGAAAGTTGTGCTAAACTTCAGTTTGGTGCCTAGTGTTGTCTGTACGCACTCCCAGAAGTGCGAAGTGAACCTACTGTCCCTATCTGAAATGATAGTCCTAGGGACTCCATGTAGTTTGACGATCTTCTTGAGGTATAACTGAGCTAGCTGTTCCATGGAATAGGAGATCCTGATAGCTAGGAAGTGGGCAGACTTAGTCAATCTGTCAACTATTACCCAGATTGCATCATATCCATTCGTTGTTCTGGGTAGTCCCACTATAAAATCCATGGAAATATCTTCTCATTTCCATTCTAAAATCTGGATAGGTTGCAGAACTCCACCTGGTCTCTGATGTTCTGCCTTGACCCTTTGGCATGTCAAACAGGTACTGACATATCTGGCGATGTCTCTCTTCATCACAGGCCACCAAAAACGTCCCCTGAGGTCTTGGTACATTTTGGTGGAACCAGGATGCATCGCATAAGGAGATCCATGTGATTCCTCTAGGATCTTCCTTCGGATCTCTTCTTGGTTCGGAACATATAGGCGATCACCGCAGTACAGTATCCCACTATCTGATAGGCGAAACTCCCATTTTCTGATTCTGCTATCCCCTGCTTGATTTTCTGAAGGTCAGGATCTTGATCCTGTGCTGTCTGGATGTCTTCAAGTAGGGTTGACACTAATGTCAAAGTGGAGAGTTGCCCAACTATAATTTCCAGTCCGAACTCTGATATTTCCTTCCGAAGGGGCTGTGACATCGTAGACAAAGTTATTAGGGCGGCACTAGATTTCCTACTAAGTGCGTCTGCCACCTTATTAGCTTTGCCTGGGTGGTAGAGGATGTCAATGTCATAATCCTTGACTAGCTCAAGCCATCTGTGTTGCCTCATGTTCAGATCCTTCTGAGTAAAGAAATACTTCAGACTCTGATGATCGGTGAAAATCCTACACTGAGCTCCGTATAGGTAATGCCTCAAGATCTTGAGAGCGAACACTACTGCAGCTAGCTCAAGGTCATGGGTAGGGTAGTTCTTTTCGTAATCCTTGAGTTGTCTAGAGGCACAGGCGATAACCTTGCCATTCTGCATCAGCACTGCTCCAAGTCCTAATTTAGAAGCATCACTATAAATGTCAAAGCTGTCAGTGGTCTCTGGAAGAGTCAGGATGGGAGCACTTGTCAATCTTCTCTTTAATTATGTAAAATTGTTCTCGTAGTCTTCTGTCCACTGAAACTTCTGTTCTTTCTGGTAAGAGCTGTCAATGGGGAGGCTATTTTGGAGAACCAGCTAGACCCAGAAAACTTCTGATCTCACTGGCATTCTTCGGTCTAACCCAATTACTTACTGCTTCTATTTTGCTGGGGTCTACCATCACACCATCCTTGGAGATGATGTGACTCAGAAAAGACACCTGATCGAGCCAAAACTCATACTTGGAGAATTTCGCATAGAGTTGGCTCCGCTGAAGAATTTCTAACACTGTTTTCAGGTGTTCTGCGTGTTCCTTCTGAGTCCTGGAATATATCAGAATGTCATCGATGAAGACGATAACAAACTTATCTAAATATTCTCGGAACACTCTGTTCATGAGGTCCATGAAAGTCGCTGGAGCGTTCGTTACGCCAAAAGGTATAACTACAAACTCATAGTGTCCGTATCTTGTTCTGAAAGCTGTCTTGGGAATGTTACCTTCCTTAACTTTCACCTGGTGATATCCCGATCTCAAGTCTATTTTTGAGAACACTGCTGCTCCCTTTAGCTGATCGAACAAGTCATCAATTCTTGGCAAGGGATACTTGTTCTTGATGGTGACTTGATTCAATGCCCGATAATCTATACACAAGCGCATGGACCCATCTTTCTTCTTCACGAACAATACGGGAGCTCCCCAAGGTGAATGACTAGGGCGTATGAAGCCCTTGTCGAGCAGCTCCTGTAGTTGCTCCTGAAGTTCTCTTAATTCTGCTGGAGCCATACGGTATGGTGATTTTGAAATGGGATTGGTACCTGGAATGAGATCTATCTCAAACTCTATCTCCCTGTTTGGCACTAAGCCTGGTAACTCGACAAGGAAGACTGCTGGGTAGTCACATACCACTGGGACCTCTTCTAGCTTTTGGTCCTTCTCTTGTTCGGTATTGACAACATGTGCTAGAAATCCGGTACATCCTGAATCCAGCAGTTTCTGTGCTTTTAGAGATGAGAGAAATTTCTTGGCCCTTCTCTTGGGTTCTCCGATGTATTCAAATTGCGCTCCTTCTTTAGGTTGGAATATGACTTTCCTTTTACGGCATTCTATAGAGGTACCGTACTTGATTAGGAAGTTCATTCCAAAAATGACATCATAATCAGTCATATCTAGCACTATTAGATCACCATAAAGCTCTCTGCCTGCTATACTAACTGGCATTGCACGGAGCTAGTGCGTGGATGCCATAATCTCTCCTGAAGGTAGGGTGGCACTGCCTGCTATACTAACTCGCTCTCGTTCAGTGTTGACCAGTTCAGGGTACAAGCGAGCCAGTCTGTTAAATCTCTTCACTGCTTCCTCTACTGATAGGTTACCTTGACGAAATTCAGTGAATTCATCATAATGCCGGTTAGTAACCCGCATATGAAAGAATTCTTCGAAGAACTCAACTTCGAAGTTAGCCCACGTCATCGGATTTATGTCTCGCTTGGCCTTCACCCTTTCCCACCACATTCTAGCATCTCCTGCTAGGCAGAAGGAGGCGCACATTACTTTCTCATGTTCTGACCAGTCCAGAAGCTCCATGGTACTCTCCAGGGTTTTGAACCAGGCTTGTGCATCCCACGGTTCACTAGTGCCTAAAAAGGTCTCTGGTTTGAGTTTCTGCCACTGAACCAAATATGCTTCCCTTCTAGCCCCTACTACTGGGGCTTCTGGTGCTATTGGTGGGATTGGTGCTCTAGGTGGAACCTCTGTCACTATTGGGGTGTCCACATTTGGTCCTGGCATAGCAATAGGTGTGGTCTGCTGATTAACCCTTAAAGTGGCTATCTCTTGCTGCTGCTCAGCTATCTGTCTCTGGAGTTGAGCCACTATCTCCTCGAGATTAGGTGGAGTCACTGTGTCAGTTGCCTCCTGTTGAGGCTCAGTAGCTGGTGCCCTTCTAGTTGGGCATCCTCTAGCCATTATCTAAATAACAGAGGGCATACATATCACTATAACAATATTAAAGTGTCATGAGTTATAAACATACTTCAGTTAAGTAGGAAATGAAAAAGCAAGACAACATAAGTAATGTGAGAGGTACTCTTACTTGGAAGCTGCAGGTACGATGCTGGATGTGTGTGTGGAGGAAAGATGGAACTTGCTCTGATACCACTCTATAATGACCCACCTTCTGGTACAAAGCTTTAAGGTGGATTGCTACTACTAACTGACTGACTAACTGATTATTGATCATTGTTTTCTAGATGCTAAATCCAAGTGGGAGAATTTAAAAAAAAATCTTATATATTTTTGCTATGTACTGAACTAACAATTTATAACTTAAGCATGCTGTGGTAGATCATAATATGTTGGAAGTACTAACAGCCAAATTAAAACAAAAATAAAACAAAAAAAAACAAAAACATTAATGTTATTAGCTTGGCCAGGATTTGATCCCCCAACCTCAGCGTTGCATAACAGAAGCACTAACCAGCAGCTCTACATCACATTCTGTTTAAACTGGCACCAGTCGACTGATATATTTCAAGTCGACTGCCCGAGGCGACAGAAACTTTCTGTGCCATTTTTCTGCTGGTCCCAGTCGACTGGTAACTGTCGCTGTCGACTGGTAGTTCTGAAATCTGAAAATTCAGATTCCAGAAACGTGCCAAGGTCAACCTACTTTGTACCAAAAATACCACAAACTCATATTTGAGCTTACTAATAGGTATACAATGATTCTAAGTCATATTCTACATGTTTTCATGACATTAAAGTATACTTTAACCATTTCTAAGCATGAAATTAGAAACATGAACTTTGTATCAACTTGCTACTAAAACTAAGCATTGTTTCGGTCTAGATGCATCAATAGTAGCACTATAATATCAGAAATGCTTCCATGACCTTAAACCATTCATTTTACTACTAATTAACATGCACTTGGAATGTATAACCCAACATATCACATGTAGAAGCTAACACATGTCATAGTATAACTAGAAACATGCACTTGAATGTATCACTCAACATGACAAAGGTACTTAAGATGCGGAAAATAGTAAACATGACAAGGAACTAATTCATTCAACATTCTTAATAACATGTCCTCTTAATGCAAGTTCCCAAGGTTCTTTCATTCCAAGTTTCCACCATCACACACTCCACCATCATCCCTGCCGCTTCCGCTACTCTATTTTTCCTTTGTCTTTATCTGCAGTATAAGGAAAAATGAATCTTTAAGCATAAAGCTTAGTAAGTACCATCCTACTCACAAAACAATGCATATCTCGAAACTCATGCTTTTGAAAACACATGTAGGAAAAATATATCATGCTTGTCATTTAATCTTGTTGAAACATATAATCTAAACAACTATCATGGCATACTCATCATACTAAGTACATGAACTAAATCATATTCTTATAACTAAATTCACATAGCATCCATAGAATCTAACTGAACTAAGCATGATCTTAAAACTGTTTTCACTTAGAGCTATTACTGAACTTTTGAAACTTATACATATAATAAGTGAAAATAATAATCATACTGTTGTGGGCCCGGCAATGTGCTGCTAATGCGTGCATCCCTAAATAGATCCGAGGTAGCTAACCTCGAACCCATTAGGGTACTACTACTAGGCAAACTAGGAGCCTAGGGGCAACTAGGAGGTGGATACCAAGTAAACGAAGGTGTTAGCATTGGTTCTCTTATTTTTCATTATATTGTTTGTATTGTGCTAACCCTCTTGTAGAGAAAAGTCCAAAAAGTGCTATTCACCCCCCCTAGAGCAACCGTCAACGATCTTACAAGTGGTATCAGAGCGAAGGACCACTCTTATTGGTCTAATCGCCAAGGTAGCAAAGGAAGCTAGAGGAAAAATGAAGGAAGATAAGTTGGGGGATGACATCTACACTCCGCCTCCCTACGATCATGGAGATTTCGATTATTAGAGGATGAGAATAGAGACATGGATCGGAATGGAGTGGGGCCTTAGGATTGCGCTCGAAGAACCATTTGAAATTCCAAAAGATAAGCATGGGAAGAAGCTTAGACCAAGATATTAGAATCAAGAGCAACAAAATCAATCAAAGGCAAATGAGAAGGTAATTAGTGTATTGATCAATATTTTGCCTAATAATATTTTGAGAGGTGTAGGGGAATATAAGAGTGCCTGTGAGTTGTGGAACAAGGTGAAAGATTTTCACAAGAACCCCAACCAAGCTTAACTAATAGAAGAATCCAATAGAGTAAGCTCCATAATTCAAGAAGAGGAGAGAATTGAATTATCTACATCTTCAAGTGAGGAAGAGATAGAAGAGGTCACCACCTCATCAAGAGAAGAATAGGAGGTGTCAAATTCAAAAATTGAGGGGGAGGAGAGACACTCATCAATACAAGAGCAAGAAAAAGATTCAACCTCCACCAAAGCCAAATCAAAAGAGCACATCATTTGCTTTAGGTGCAATAAAAAGGGACACTACAAGGACAAGTGTCCAAATGGTAAGAAAAAGAAGGTAAATCCTAAACTCATTTCAAGTTCTTTTAAATCTAACATGGGTTGTAGGAATGGAGAAGTCCAAGAGAGGAAAAAGAAAATTAGATGCTTCACATGTGGAGAGCTAGGACATTATCACACAAAATGTCCAAGAAAAGGAGAACTAATGAAAATGGAGCAATTAAGAAGATGGGAGGAGGAAAGGAAGAAAAGAAGCTCACAACAAGGAGGAACTACAAGGGTAAGGGAGGTAATCCCTAACTTTACATTAGAATGCAATTCAAATTTAAGTTCCTCCATGCATGTTAAAAATAGTGTCAATCATTCATCCATGTATGCTAGAAACCATGAAAAATGATTGCTTGTGCATAATTTTGAATTTAAATATCATGATAGGAATAAGGTTAACAAGGTAGATCAAACCCCTAGGAGAACCATGCATCATAATAAACCTAAGACCTTTGTACCTAAGGATCAAGGCATAAATCCCAAGAAGGGGAGACATATACCTAAGAAGATGGGTAGGTCTAGGAATGTCCAAAGTGGACATGTGGACTCTAGGGTTAAGAGTCTAGAAAGGGAAAATCAAGCCTTGAGGGCAAGGTTTGATACATTGGAAAAGACCCTAGAAAGATTCAAGGTTGGACCTAAGGGCTTAGACATGGTGTTGGGTAGTCTAAAACCCAACATGATAGATCGGGGTTGGGATACCGGTCTAAGGTCTCCAATGCCAAGGAAAAGAAATATGCTAGGGTAGCATACAATTATGGCAAGAAGGAGAAGTCCAAAAATGGCAAGGGGTGTCATTTAAAGGTAAAAAGAATGACTTAACCAAGGACAAGGTGTCTAAGGTTAAGAAGGTTAGATTTGTAGGCCAAGAATCACCGGGGGCTCATCGGTGTGGCCTAGTGTGGATTGAGTCACATAGGGTGGTGGCTAGGCTAAGAGCTCAAGGGGGAGCTCTAGGAGCCTTTGGGGTCCATGGTAAATGGATCTCAAGAGATGCTTTCTCTAGGAAGTCTAGGTGGACAAGGAAATATGCCAAAAGGGTTGGAAGACTAGGGTAAGTCTTAATCCTAGAGAATTGACACATTAAAAGAAGAGTTATGGAGAAAAAGGTGAAAATAGGATTATATTTGATAAAAATAAGGATTTAATGTGTGAATGTCATATAATTCAGTGATAGAAATGAATTATGATCAAGTATAAGAACATACATTGAGGAGAAGTCAAAATTAGGACGTTTTGGAGAAGCTTAATTGATACAATTTAGGAGAAGTTGAGTTTCGTGCCAATCTTGGGACCCGGAGTAGATTTACTTGAAAATAAATTTTTTCCAAGTATACATAGATTTCACAAATCTCTCCACAAAATTTTAGATTTTTTGGAGATTTGTGGAATTAATTAGGCATTTCTGAAATTGGGCTGAAAACTTGAAATTCAGGTATCAGTCGACTGCCCTGGGAGGAAGTCGACTGATCTTACCCAGAAAATATTCTGTTTGTTTTGACAGTCGAATGCCCTGGGGGCAATCGACTGATCCATAGGTATGAAGATAAATGGCATATAGGATGATAGGATATGGCCTTAAAATTAAAATCCTTGTTTATTATCCTTGAATAAAGGTTTGCCTTATGATTTAATGGTATGGATATCATGGAAGTCAAGGAAGATTGATAAGTACATATTTATCTAGGGTTAAGAGATAAGAAGAAGTGGATTTGATCATATTAAGAATACCTAAGGAAAATGGGAGAATTGAAGATAATTCCATGTGTCAAATTATAATGATAATCCTTAGCAAACACATGAAATTATAGATAGATTTCAAAGTTGATATGAAATGATCATTTTTGAGGAAATTAGAGGATGTATCAAAAGTCAAGCACATTTGATATTTTTCATGGAACTATATTTTTCAAGGATAGGGTATATCCTAGCAAATGTGCTTGCAAATTTTTAGATTTTTCCAGGTTTTCTAGGATTTTCTAGAGGGTTCTAGGTAGAAAACTTTGGTTGTTGAGATGGGATATAACTTAACTTGGGATTATGGTGTTAAGTTTGGGTAGAACTTAACCTTGGTAAATTGAAAATTGGGAGAAGGCATAGGTAAAGGGGGAGGTTGCCTCTTGTTTGCTTTAATTTTCATAGGAATTTTTGAATTTTTTGTCAAACATGGGAATGGTGATAGATACATTATTGAATGTATTTTTCCCAAGTAGGTATCGGTACCACAAACTTCTCCACAAAATTTGAGAATTTTTAGAAATTTGTGGAATTAGTTGTGCATTTCTGAATTTTGAGTCAGAAATGCTGAAAAACTGATATTCAGAATATCAGTCGACTGCCTTGGGGGGTAATCGACTGGTCAGGGCTGGATTGGGTATCCATCAGCTGATTTGTGTCCAAATGATGAAAAACAAGTGTACGGGGGGATAATACACTGTGTTTAGGATCATTAGGGATTAAAAGATCCAATAATTGGGATATTGTTGGAGACTTTTTGATGTTAGGCAATGGGGGAGAAGTGTTGGATCTAATTTGGGAAACCAAACACACCTTTGCAACAAACCCTAGGTCTAGGGGAAGCTTAGATGAAGGGGGAGCATGGTTGCTCCATTCTTGGCGTAAGGAGAACCTTGGAGTGGTTCTTAAAAAGTCTTTGTAAGTCCAATGTAGGGGGGCTTTGGAGAAGCGTTAAAAAGCCTGTTTTGGTGAAATTCCTAACTTGGGAAGGTTAGGTGTGGGGATGCCTTGGGATATGATCCATATTTGCATTGCATATGCATTGGCGGTGTAAGTCCAAGGTGGAGCCTTGGCAACGTAAGTCCAAATGTTTGTTTAGCATTGTTATTGCTATTTATTACTATTTGTTTTCCCTAACTTAAATGTATTGTCAAACATCAAAAAAGGGGAGATTGTTGAGGCAATATATGCTCCGGAGTGAACATGAGTTTTGATGTTTGGGCAAAGGGTTTAAGTTATGTTTTCCCTTGTGATCTAATATGTGTATTTGAGTGTGCAGGATGTGCAGGTTACATATATTGACTTAGCTGGATGGCTTCGGTATGGTGAAGGGTGGCATGGAGACAAGCTGGAGGCTTGTGTGCACCTGAGGGACCTTAGATAGCAGGGATGATGAGCCAAGGGGCACGGACTTCGAGGCGTACATGAAAGATGACATGGAGACAAGCTGGAGGTTTGTGTGCATCCGAGGGACGAGGCCCGAAGACGAAGAGGGCGCGAAGGCAACAGTCAAGGTTGCTGGTGAGGAGTCAGCTGAGTCGTGAGGGTTCAAGTACTTAGTGATTGTACTCGGGCAATCCTAGGGTTCGAGTGGTGAGAGAATGTACTCAGGAAGGAAAACCTTAGGTGTATGAGTGGACCGGTCGACTGCCCTGGGGGCAATCGACTGATAAAGCTCACAGAATGTAATCAACCTGGGACCAGTCGACTGCCCTGGGAGCAGTTGACTGGTAGCGGCTGGTTGAGTAGGCTGAAAATTCGAACGTTGAGCTACAACGGTCGAATTTAGTGGGACAAGTCGACTGCCCTGGGGGCAGTCGACTGGTGGCGGCCAGAACAGGGGTAAGTTCTATTTAAGAGGGCTTCATTTTGGATGGAACTCTTGACGAATTTTGCTTTGGTTAAAGGTCAAATAGTAGTCTAAGGGCTCAGATATTGTCGAGGTGTTGTGGCGAGGTTTCTCCACCCACAAGGAGCGACAAGGGCTAGCCGGAGGGTATCCGGGGAGTGATCCACCGAAGGATTCTTGGATTAGTCACCTCTTAGAGGTGGATACCAAGTAAACGAAGGTGTTAGCTGTAACGCCCGCTTTTTTTTTCCATAAACGGCGTTACGTTAACATGCTTAGGGCATGTAGACATCATAAGGCAGCGGAATAACTTTAACTTATACATGCCCTATTACCATTCTTAACTTAATGACATGGGAACCTTAGCATCTTAACTTTGAACTTAAGCATCATATCATTTCATACATAACATCATATCATAAGGTTCCAGAAGTCATTATTCAAACATATAAGTAGCCAAGGTGAAGTTCTAGCATAAACATTAAACATATGGTTTCCTGGGCCAAGTCACTACTATACACATGCGTTCTTGCCCTCCTGCTACTTCCATCATTGTCCCCTTGAATGATCTGCGGTATAAGAAAATAAGACTATAAGCACACAGGCTTAGTAAGACTCTTTCCTACTCACAAAAACCATTCATCATTCATCATCTCATAATGAGCACATGAAACATTAACATACTTGGTGCTCTACTTAGAACATAACATCTTACATCACTTATCGTATACATAGCATGCATGAACATAACCATAGTAATCATTCTAAACATGGCATGATACATGACATAAACATAAACATAGTAAACATTCTAAGCATGGCATGATACATGGCATAATACCTATCATATCATATGAACATCTTCTTAACATAATCATGGCATAGTTCATTCATTCTCATGCATACTTCTTAACATGAAGCGTAAGCATAAAATCTTATCACATAGCATAATGCATAACATGAATGGATGCATGAGTGGAATGCATATACATAAGGATGCTTAACTTTTAAAAACATACTTTTAAATGCTTAAACATAATCATCATAACATCATTTGGGGTCCCCGGCTTGTACCACATACATACATCATAGCACGCATCCCTAGCAAGTCCGAGGTCGCGAGCTCTGACCTACTAGGGTAAGGACAGCATAGTCGGTAGTCCCCGAACCGAGGCGTTCTTAAGGTACCCATCCCTGTTGCACAGCTCCGGTAGTGCCAGAATCGTGGACAGCTTCGGTAGTCCAAAACCGGGGCGTTCTTAAGGTGCCCATCCCTTGGACCCATACTTCGGTCCGGTACAAGCCCATACATAAAGTAAAATACTTTTCATGTTTCATCATTCATAAGACATTCATAGCATAACCATGTTACATAAAGCATGACTTAATACATGCTTGTCCTTTCATTGTTCATTCGTATTGCATAATATCATGATGCCTGTAAGGCATGAGCATTATCTTCATTCATAAACATGGTATGCATCTTCTTTCATAGCATGACATGCATCTTTATTCATACAACATGGCATGCATCATTCTTATCATGAACATAAACATAACATACTTATCATGGCATCGTTCTTATCATGAGCCTAACATAACATACCGATCATAGCATCATTCTTATAGTGAACCTAACCCTATCATACTTATCATGGCATCATTCATATTATGAACATAAACCTATCATACTTATCATGGCATCATTCATATCATGAACATACACAATAACTTAACATGGTTCTTAACATAACATGAGCATATAACTTAGCATGGTTCTCTACATCACATAAGCATATATAGGTAGGATTTCCATAACATTCTACCTACCATTCAAATACATGGCCTAAAACATAAACATTCACGGTAACCCTATTAAGCATGGCATCCAGTCATAACCTGAACATGAAACATAAAGCATGGTGCTTAAACCTTAGGGTCATGGTTAACATGATTCCTACCACATGCTTGATCCTATACATATAAATACTTTATGGCAAACATGAACCATCATTCTTTGAACCCTAACTCCACTCCCAAACCCTAGATCCAAGGCTTGGCCGAAACTTCTAAGGTGGAGTTTCATCAATTCCATAAACATGTAATATAGCATAAGGTAAAGGAACAACCATACATTATTTATAAGACCATAGGAAGTCCTTGGGGCTCATGATTAGGGTTAACCCTAACCTTTAGGCCACTTTCCTAGGGCTGGCCGAAACTTATAAGGCCATGGGGGTATGGAAAAATTCCATTAAAATCCCCAATCAATCATTAAACACTAATCACATCTTACCATAGAGCCATTGGAGCCCTTACTTGAAATAAATCATAACTTTTACCCTATTAACCCTTCTTGGCCGAAACTTATAGAGTCTCTAGGCCATGTGAAAATTCACATAATCACCCTCCATCACCCTTATATCATGACAACACATACAAATATATACTTGAAGTTTAGGACTCAACCCTAACCTTTGGGTCCTTGAGGTTGGCCGAAACTTATAGGGTCTCTAGGGTACCCCAAAAATTCTCAAAAATTGTATTAAATCTCTAGACATCATGAGAGTACATTAGACAACATGATTTGGATTTTTATCATCATTTTAGACCAAGAATCCCATGGGGCCGAAACCTATAAGGTTAGATTCATGGGTTTCCTTTGGTTTTTCCAACAAAAACATCATATACAACTTTCATATCATGTTAATCTTCAAGAAAAGCCATTATACCACAGGTGAGGGAGTCTTACCTTGGGTTTCTTGATTTTTCGAACCTTGAAAGAGAAGAAAATTGCAATTTCTTTGGACCCTTGAACCCCCTTGCCTTTGTATCCTTGGAAAATCCTTAGATCTTGGTGATAGGACCTTCTTGTGGAGCTTTTCCAAGGGAGAACCACCCTTGTGGTGTTCGGCTAGGATGAGGGAGGAGGGAGGAAGAAAATGCAAGTAATGGAAGAAAGAAGTAACTCCCAAACCCCCCTATTTATCACCCATTAAGGAGGTAAATGAAGAGTCTCTCCATGACCCTTCATCTTCTTCTAAGCCTTAAGCAATATCCACTTCATTTCCTCATAACATTCCCTTGCTAGATGAGTTGGTTAGAGCCTACATGGTTGTACAAGAGGTCCAAGGTTCAATTCTTGGTAAATGTACAATTTTTTCCACTTATTTTATTTTATTTTCCTAGTAATTTTCGAAAATCCTAAAAATATTCCCCCATAATTATGTTAATATTTCTTATTAAAATCCCTTCATATTTCTATAAATTTTTACCTAAAATTCACCAATAATCATGGTACTAAAAAGCCCATATAAGACCCATTAGTACTTAGTTTTCTCAATTTAATTGAGAAAATATGGATTTCTAGGCCAAATTTTATATAATTATTTCTAGGTCCCTCGGAAAATTATTTATATATGCTCAATATTTTAAGAAAATATTAAGAGAATTTTCTGGGTCGTTACATTAGCATTGGTTCTCTTCTTTTTCATTATATTGTTTGTATTGTGCTAACCCTCTTGTAGAGAAAAGTCCGAAAAGTGCTATTCACCCCCCCCCCTCTAGCAACCGTCAACGATCTTACACAGTCGACTGCCAACGTGAGTTACATCCCTGAGTTCTATTTAAGAGAACTTGGTTTGGACTGGGTGCTCTTGATGAAATGAACTTGGTTAGAGCTCATTAGTAGTCTAAGTGCTCAGATTGTGTACTCAAGGTTGTGGCGAGGTTTCTCCACCCACAAGGAGCTACACAAGCTAGCCAGAGGGCATCCGGGGAGTGATCCGCCGAAGGATCTAGGGATCGTCCACCTCACGGACTATCGTGGAATAGGAGTCTTCATCTCCGAACCACGTAAATAGGTTTGTTAGCATTGTTAGTATTGTTTTAGTTATTAGATTTCTGCTTGCGCACTAACAATCGTAGGAAGAAGCCGAAAATTGCTATTTTCCCCCCGCCCTCTAGCAACTGTCAACGATCTTACATTTACATTTGTATATATATGCATATATGTTAGTGCTACTCTTTTAAAGCATAAAAAAATCATATAAATAAGTGATATAAAAATCAGTTTCGTGAGTGGAAACTAATAGCTTACCCCTTTGAAATCGAGTTAGATTATTGGGGAAATAAATGTTAAGTTTCTCTTGACCCTGAGCTCGCCTTTAAGACCTTAGGTTGACTAAGAGCAATGAACCAACGTAAGGCAGGTAAACGCCTATCACTGGAAACATAAGGAGCATGGTTAGATGATGACTTGACTAGGCATAGAGATTAAAACCTGAAGGACTATGGCCACTTTTTGCACTAAGAATAGAGAACTAACATTTAGACTACACTCATATTGTTTGATATCATGCTTATAAATAAAACTAGCTGATAGAGTTAGATCTATTCCTTGAGGATGATGATGCACTATATTAACACATGATTTTGGATTTTGGGTTTTTGCTTGAAGACAAGCAAAGGTTTAAGTCTAGGGGTGTGATGGGCGTAGATTTGATACCTTTTTATCCTTGTTTTCATGTTCATTCACTTGCTTTTCTCGGTTCTATTCTATGTTATTGCACCCTATTGCTTATGCTTTGCTACTTTACTTCCTTTTGGTTAGGAGATCTACTCTTTGCTTATTTTCATTAATAGGGCGCGATTTGGAGTGGAAATGGAGAGGAACTGAAGCGAAATAGGAGTTGGAGTCGAGGTCGGAAGGAAAACTGCAAGCCCACACGGCTAGGCCGTGTGGGGCAGCACGGTAGGGTTGTGCTATTTGGCACGACTTATGCTCTGGTCATGGCATGGTGCCCTGTTACCACGATCGGCCCATGCCAACTTTGCCGAAATCTGCACGGCCAGGTCATGCCATTCGGTACGATCATGTGCCTTAGTCGTGCCATTCGGCACGACCTCGTGCCTTGGTCGTGCCGACGTCTCCGAAAAGAGCATGGCTGGGTATGCCATCCAGCACACCTTGCTCATCGATCGTGCCCTATTTCTAGAACAAAGCATGGCACGGGCGTGCCATTTGGCATAGTCATGCCCTGGGTTCCAGGGTAAGGCACTGTCGGGCCTGCCAGGCAGCACGATCTGTGTCGCCACCCGTGCACCCCTATAAAATGGACCTCTTCCCTTTGTAAAGGAAGATCATTGGCTAGGGTTCATCCCTTGGACCTGGGGAAGGGTTCTCTCTTCTAGGTGAGACCCTAGAGCCGCGCCACCGCCTCCTCGACGTCGTCCACCTCCGGAGCAAGGACCTTCAAGAAGACCACACTCAAGGATAGTTTTCTCCCTCCCTCTCTATCCTTACCTAGGGTTGTAGAAAGTTTTATTTTACTTTCTTATTGTTGTTACCCTTTTGCAATGGAGTAATTCTCCCTATCTAGGAAGTAGGAGGTTGTTACAATACGATGATATTGTATGAACTATGTATTGATATATTTTTTATTCAATAAAATGTTCATGCTTTATTTTATATGTATTGTGTCTACCATGTATTTGTGGAAATGTTTGTATGGAGAATGCATGTATTTGTGAGGAGTCTATTGTTAGTAGGAGCCCTAGAGCCAATTATGTGATGATTGACTAGAGACTTTTTGTATCATATTCTATCAATAATAAATGCATATTTGGTTATTATACTTAGTTTATATTTATGCCAAATAACTAAGTATAATAATGTCCTTGGGTAGTAAATAATCTACATCATATCGATTAGTTGAATCGATAGTGAGATGATGTAGAGAATACTACACTAAACCATTCCTAGTCAAGCATTAATATTCAAGGACAATATTAATGCATAAAGACTAGCATCTAGGTCAATTGATGACTTGAGCTCACAAGTCATGGATATTGATATCAAGTTGACACATTAGTATACATTAGAGAATGTGTACTGAATCAACCGGCAATGAAAATGTTTCATAGATTGTCATATGAGTGTCATAAACATTCTCATGTGACTATTAGTATGAATAGTCCTTAGACCTGAAGTCACTACAGTTCCCTACATGAGGAGTTATGTACTTTGGTATCGTCAAACGTCACCCGTAATAGGGTGGACTATAAAGGCAATCACTGGGTATGTAATGAATTATTCGGAGGGATGTGAGTGATATAAATATGATATATCCCTCTCATATGACGGGAGTGATATCTGTGGGCCCCTTGATCGAGTAGGACGACTAAAACATATGGTCATGCTCAAATGAGTCAATATGAGATATTGAGCTCATTTATTTGAGTGAGTCTACTCGGGGATCAAGAAACAAAGAGATTGATCGAGGATGACATGGTATATGCCTCATTGGTCAATCTAGATATCAAAGATAGAAGGACAAGGTCATACATTGTCATAGTCACGGAGGATAAGTCGGATCTCGACTTTCTCGTCACTTGGGTAGTAATGATGCATTGCTAAATGCTTCCCGTTGCTTATGTCTAAAGTGGTTTAGACACATTGCCAATGTTATGACAACCAATTGGGTCACACACTAAGGGGGCGCTTGGTAGCGGGTTTAAAAGGCGGGAATGGGAATGAAATCTATTTCATTCACATTTATGATGCTTGGTATATGGGAATCAGAATCAAAATATGGATATGATATCCTTGATTTTATAATCCAACCCCCACTAGGTTATCACTAAACCCATAAACCCCTCAATCAAAACCCATTACCATTTTCATTGCCAAATATATACCAAGCGCCCCCTAAGTGTTGGTTCGTGGATACCGGGTCGCGCATGGGAAACCTCTCCATGTCCCCGGATTAACATTTTCAATCCGAATGGAGAACAATTTCCTACACGACCGACTCATCATCGTATTAACCGATTCGAGCGATCGCTTGAACAAACATATTGTTCTAGCAATCAAACTCGTCCAACCGATTAGCCACGGAATACACGATGAGTGGATCGTCGGTTTTTGTGTTTATCATCGGGGTCCAAGATAATTAACTATCATAATTAATTAAACAATAATTAACATGAAATGATAATTAATTATCAACATGAAATAACATTAAGACCAAAAGGAACCAAACAAGAATTATACCTTCTTGTTTACCTCGCGGTCTTCTATTGTATGACCCAACCTCTTCTTGGACATCGTGTGAGCGACGATTTTCCAAGAACTGAAGTCACCAAGGCAAAACCCTATCTTCCTTGTCTTTCTTGTTCCTTGCGCCAAACCCTAACTTCTCTTTGCCGCCGGCCAACTTCAAACCAAGAATGGAGCTGTCGGCCACCACTTCTCCTTGCTCCTAGCATGCACACGCCAAGAGGAAGTAGTGAAGAAGAAGGAAGGAAGAAAAGAGAAGAAGGAACTTCTTCTTTCTCAATCGGCGGCGCAAACCACCCCTTGTGGTTGTCGTCGGCAGCTCTCTTTCTCCCTCAAGCCCAAGCCGAACACCACCTTGTGGTGTACTCCTAGTTTTGTTGAAGTCGCACACCCAAGGATTTGGAGAAGAAGAAGATGAGAAGAGAAGAGAAAGAAGTCTCTCCTCCTTCCTTGCACCTGGTGCCGCCCAACCTAGGAGAGAGGGGAGGGAGAGAGAGAGAGGAGAGGTTTAGGGTTGTGTTAGATGGGATGCTTTGGTCTCATGATACATGAGGTATATATAGGCTACAATAGGGACCATAAGGAGGAGTTGGGTCTTGGACACCCAATGGATCAAGGCCCGATCCATTAAATGGTTTATTTTAGGGACCGGGTGCATGTTGACAAGGATACGGGTTCGTAAATTTTTAAAATATTTACGTGCAGCGGAAGAATTTGCATAAATAATTTCTCAAATTATTTTAACCACGTATCTAGCATGCGACCTTATGATGTGTAGACATGATCATAAATTAAAACTTTGCGGAAAAGTAAACTAATTTACTTTGTACCTCGCGTAACTCGAAGAAAGGGACGAGATCCAACCGTAGCGTCCCTTGGAAGCTCCGCCTCTATTCGCGTCCACGCCGAGTTCTCTTCGGGATGACTTCGGAAAGTCACGAGTTTTGTGCCGACGAGAACTACTAGATTCTCTAAAGGCACAACTAGAAGATCAAGTGAGAAGAAAGAAAACTAACCACCAAGAAACGGAATCTAAATTCCGGGAAGGAAGGAGATGCTATCCGCTTCTTCTTCTTCTTGGTTGACTTCTCCTTGGAGATGATAGCTCACGGCAACCCTTGGATGGGGAGGATGGTGCGCCGGCCCTAGGTGGGATGGACGCCGGCCCTAGGGTGAGCAAGGGGCGCCGACCCTAGGAGGAAGAGAAAGGGAGAGAATAAGAGAGAGAGGGAGAGAACTACTAGATCTCTTGATAACTTCATTGGAAATTCAAGGCTTGCCTTTGGTTCTTTTATATAGTAGTCTCTCCCTTGCCAAGTCTCTCTTTTAACAGAATTTTTCATAAGAAATTTATCCTATAAATTTTCTTATGAATTATTCTGTTTAAGCCAAGTTTTATTATAACTAACTTTATAATAAAACAAATAGACCTCTCCTTTTATTATGGAATAAATTTTACAAGAAAATTATAAATTTTCTTATTATAGAAAAATCAATTCAAAATTGATTTTATAAAATTAAAATAAACCATTCCATGGATTATTTTAATTTTCATAAAAAGAATAAATTTCTATAAATTTCTTTATACAAATTTATTTATCCATAATTTATAAAACAAATCGCGCTAGATTTATTTTATTAATTAAACCAAATAAATTGGTTTCTCCCCATTATTGTGGCCGGCCAAACCAAAGAGGGTTGGCACCCTCTTTGGCCGGCCAAACCAAGCCGAACCCATCACGAATTAAACTCATTTAATTCGCCCAATAAGCCTTCAAAAGACTTAGCCATTTTAAGCTTCCGTTGCGCCTCTGATTAACTCAGATTCGACTTATTTCTCTTGATCGGAAAATTTAATTTTCAACTCGTTTTAAATTCCTTGGATTACTCGTAGTGCGTGTGACTAAATAGGCTTTTGATTTATGTTGGCCGTCTATAATCAACCAATTATAGAACGATCATGAGTGCCACCTAGTAGTACATCATGATCTCCAATTAATCGAAAGATCAACGGTTGACCTCAGAAGTAATTCTGAAACCCTTCAGCAGCTGTAATGAATCGTGCCCCATTCCCTTCACCATCTTATACCCACTTGGTTCAGGACATGGTCTGTGTGTGTCAGTCCCCACTAGGCTGACTACGTCACACCTAGCCCAAGTAGTGTCTTTCTCGTCCTTTGGATTTCTAATTACTCTCATGTATTTAAGAGACTCATACTCTAAACATGACATGCTCTGGCCAGAGGCTTTGAGTAACAATCCGACGATAGGCCTGGGTATACATCTCCTCGCAAGGAGTGGTGAATCCTTTGTAGGCTGTTCAAACATCTTCGGGCACTTCGGCTTATACCCAATCATCCTGGGTCCACACCTCCTTGGAGATGCTTGCTTAAGATGTTAAAGTATAAGTCTCCATGACCAAGATGACTTGAACACCGCAAGTCAAAGGAACATCGCACTTAAGCTGCAGTAAGAACTTCACTGACATATCTATATAGATTACCATATGAAGTTTTACAGCTAGTCACTCCAATGAACTAGTTCCCTTAACTAGCATCCATGTTTATCTCCGGACATCCCAATGTCACCAGCCAGTGAGAATCAGCTGATTAGAGAATAACCCATGCTAGTCTCAACAGAATTGATAGTGTCCGTTTTTATCAATTCATCGACTAGGGATATTTTCAATACTTCACAATTGCACATGTAGAGATAATCACTAGTTGTGATCTCATCACAAATTCTCTTATGCTGTGAATTGTATTGCGGACATTCAGTAGATGAGTTTAAGATCTCAATCAAATACACAAACATGTATACTCAAATAGTGAATTTTCATTTATTAAAACAAATGTTTACAATCATAAGGCGATTGCCTTAGGACACCTCTCTCATATCACTAACAGTTCTGTTGAAGTCGCACGCCCAAGGATTTGGAGAAGAAGAAGATGAGAAGAGAAGAGAAAGAAGTCTCTTCTCCTTCCTTGCACCTGGTGCCGCCCAACCTAGGAGAGAGGGGAGGGAGAGAGAGAGAGGAGAGGTTTAGGGTTGTGTTAGATGGGATGCTTTGGTCTCATGATACATGAGGTATATATAGGCTACAATAGGGACCATAAGGAGGAGTTGGGTCTTGGACACCCAATGGATCAAGGCCCGATCCATTAATGATGATCCATTCCACTATAGGATCATCATTGATCTACCTCACCAACCCCCATATTTAAATATGGGCTCCACATATTATGAGTACAAAATTCTCCCCGTGTTTAAGATATCGAATATCCATTAATTAATTAAATTATTAACAATTTAATTAATTAATTTTAAACTCTATGAGTAGTACCCCTCAACCTTATCATCATGTCTGACCAAGTCCATCTATAGGATTTAACATGATGAGCTTTATGAGCTCCTCAAGGGGTCATCATCAGCCTGACTCACCAGAACACGGTTTCCTTCTATAATCAACGACTCACCATGTAAATAATATTATTTCCCAATTTACCGGGCCTATCAATTTAATATATAAATCTCACCCATTGGTAAATCAAAGAAATAAATATTAAGTACATGTGCCGTTAATATATCGGGATTAAGAGCATGTACTCCATAATAACTAAGACTTGATTCAATTATATAGTTAGTATAAATTGAACACTTCTATATCGGTCCTGCTCAATATACACAAAGTGTACTAGTGTAATTCTATGGTCAAGACAAACCAACACCAAATTACACTACAACCATGCCAATGGTTTGTCCAAAACCATCTAGGTTGTGAGCCTCTACTTACACTCTACAAGGTGTACGATCGTGTGCATTGCTAGAGGGGGTGAATAGTACTTTTTCGAATTCTCTACAAAATTGTTAGCACAATACAAACAAAATATGTGAAAGACAAAAGAACAATGCTAACTCAGAGTATTTTTACTTGGCATCCACCCGAACGGGTGACTAATCCAAGGATCCATGCGGTTGCACACTCTCCACTATGAAACCCTCCTTCAAGGTGGAGAAACCTTTACAAAGAACGTCTTCTTCCTCTTTACAAGATGCAATGAAGAGCGAGAGGAAGATCTGATCACACGGGGCACGAACAATACTTTGTTATAGTAAAAAATTGTACCCAAGTCGTGCCAAAAAGTCCCCTTTATATAAGAGAACATGACAACTTTGCAAGCTATCCAGACCCGCACCAGTCGACTACCCCTGGTGCAGTCGACTGGCCTAGCAATAAATTCCAGCCAACGGCTAGTTTTTGGGGGTCACCAGTCGACTGTCCCTGGGGCAGTCGACTGGTCGAAGGCTGAAAACCTTCTGTGTGTTTTGGCAGTCAACTGCCCTCTGGCCAGTCGACTGCCCAGCCTCTAAACTCACTTACAATCACTCCAAACACTCTCCTTCACGTGTGCCTTCAGGTGCACTCCCTTGGCTCGCCCCTTGAAGTCAGCTTCCTCTGGCTATCGTCCCTCGGATGCGCACACATGCCTTCCCTTAGCTTGCCTCCATGTCACCCTTCACGTGTGCCCTTAAAGTCCACTTCCCGGCTTGCCCTTGGAGTCCTCCTCCCTTGGCTCTCGTCCCTCGGATATGTTCTCTATGTGTGATTCTCCAAGTCCTGCAAACTCAATCACACATATCAAATACAACATAACACCCAACCTTAAACTTATTGGCACACACATCAAAACTATGATCTTCCCGATCATTCTTGGGCCAATTGCCTCAACAATCTCCCCCTTTTTAATGTGTAGAAATATATTTAGGTTTAGGGATAAAATACCAGTCAACAAAGTAAATAACAGTAGCAATTGAAAAACATAAGACATATCAAAAACCTAAGAGGTAACCTCCCCCTTAATCCATGTCTTCTCCCATTTTCAATTCTACTCATAATCCAAGTTAAGTTTCAAACCTAACTTAACACCAAGCAACATCAATTAAAAATATAAGACATAGCAAAACCGAAGAGGTAACCTCCCCCTTAACCTATGCTTCATCTATTTTTAATTTTTCATCATACTCCAAGATTTAAGCTTAAACCACCCATTTTAAGCTAAAAATCAAACATAAACCACCCATTCTTCCCCTTTGACACCATCAAAACGATTTCCCCAAGCAACCAAAACCCATGGCATTAAATGAGAGAAATTGGGATTTCTTAAAAATAGCTCAGCAGGCTGAAATCAGGCGTATCAGTCTGATTTTTCAGCTTCTCAGCCGAATTTCAGATACCTCCAATAAAATCCAAAAAATTCTAAAAATTGTAAAAATTTATTGGCATGTTTGAAATAATATACTCTATCAAGGAAAAATATCAGGTTGTGAAAAATTTCAAATATGCTTGACTTTTGACCAATGTTCAAAATTGTTGAAAACCACTAAGTTTGTATCAATATCTCAACCTAGTTTTGCAATCATATATCTTCTAAGCTTGTGGCAAAACATATAAGACATAAAATGGTTTTCAAATGTTTAAAATGTCCAACCATGATCTTTGGGCAAAGTATCCATTAATTAAATACTTGCTTTCCCCATGGTTGGTCTATTTTCAATAATTTTGATACATTTAATGGTTCAACACTATGCCACAAGCACAAATGAACCAATTGTATCATCCTAATGGATCAAGCACCACCTTCCTATTGTGTTACTCCAAAGATCATCCTATACCTCTACAAAACACATTCCATGGCCTCATCTTAAGGATGTAAACTCCGATTCGGGAAGACGCTTGGTAAAAATGTCGGCAAGGTTTGACTTGGACTCAACATAGTGTAATTCTATGTCTCCCCTTGCCACATGGTCCCTAATGAAGTGATGCTTCACTTCAATGTGTTTTGTTCTAGAATGGTGAACCGGATTCTTAGTCAATTTGATTGTACTTACATTATCACACAAGACTTTGACCTTGGAATAATGTAACTCATAATCTTCTAAGGTGTGCATAATCCAAAGTAGTTGGGAAACACAACCACCCATTACCACATATTAGGCTTCCGTTGTTGATAGGGCAACACATGGTTGTTTCCTACTACTCCAACTAACTAAGGAAGACCCAAGGAATTGACACCCTCCACTAGTACTCTTCCTATCTAGCTTACACCCCGCATAGTCCGAGTCGGTGTATCCAATAACATGAACGTTTGGGGTTCTAGGATACTAAAGTCCGACATTGAGGGTACCTTTAACATACCTTAGGATCCTCTTTACTACCACCAAATGGGACTCTTTGGCACATGATTGGTATCTTGCACACATTCCTACCGAAAAAAGTATATCGGGTCTACTAGCGGTTAGATACAATAGACTCCCAATCATGTTTCTATATTGTTTTGAGTCTACCATTTTTCCTTCACTATCACTATCCATTTTCATATTTGTTCCTATAGGGGTACATGCTACCTTAGCATTTTCTAGTCCAAATTTTTTTAGCATTTCCCTATCATATTTAGTTTGAAATACATGTGTTCCTTCATTTGTTTGTTTAACTTGAAGTCCTAAAAAGAAAGTTAATTGTCCTCTAATACTCATCTCAAATTCATCTTCCATACATTTGATAAATTCTTGTAGAAAGTCACTATTTGTTGACCCAAAGATAATATCATCGACATACACTTGGGCAACAAATATGTCTTTATCCTTAGATTTTAGGAACAAAGTTAGGTCAATTGTTCCTCTCCTAAAACCCTTAGACACTAAAAATGAAGAAAGTCTTTCATACCAAGCCCGAGAAGCTTGTTTCAATCCATACAAGGCTTTTCTCAACTTGTAAACATGTCTAGGATAATTTGGGTCTTCAAACCCGGGGGGTTGTTCTACATAGACTTCTTCCTTAATGACCCCATTAAGGAATACCGACTTCACATCCATTTGGTGAAGTGTGAAACCCATGTGAGCGGCATAGGCTAGTAGAATTCTAGTGGACTCTAATTTAGCTACGGGGGCATAGGTCTCATCATAGTCTAGTCCCTCAACTTGGTTAAACCCCCTAGCTACTAACCTAGCCTTATTCTTAGTAATTTTGCCTTGATCATCTAGTTTGTTCCTAAAACCCATCTAGTGGTTACAATGGTGCAATCATTGGGCCTAGGAACCAACTCCCAAACTTCACTTCTCTCAAATTAATTTAGCTCCTCTTGCATGGCTAAGACCCAATCTACATCACCTAATGCCTCATCAATAGACTTAGGTTCTAATTGAGAGATTAAGGAAATTTGACTACTTTGGTCTCTAAAATAGGACCTAGTCCTTACCCCTTGAGTGACCGCACCCACTATTTGGCCAATGGAGTGATCTTGATGATGTCTCAAGGGCCTAGAGGTTATAGGTTCATTGACTACATGATCCTCATCCTCTAGGGTACTTCTCACTCCACCTTGATCATTGCCCTCCAAATGTAAGTCTTGGATTCTTTAGGCGAGGGGTTGACTTTCCTCTATGTCTTATCAATTGAGGCTTTCTTAGGGTAAGTAATGGTAGATTCATCAAAGTCAACATTTGAGGACTCCTTAATTACCTTAGTTCTTTTTTTGTAGACCCTATAGCCCCTATGTAACGACCCGACCCATATGGCGACACCTTATTTTTCTGTGGGTCATCGACCGTCGATCGTCGACCGTGCCGTTACCTTACTTAGGTCTTCCCACCCCTGGCAGTGGATTTTTGCCTTCCCCAGGATTCGAACTCTAGACCTCCAAGCTAAAGTACTATAGTTTATGAATCCTGGTATCTAATTGAGCTATCAATTGGATACCAGGATTCATAAACTATAGTACTTTAGCTTGGAGGTCTAGAGTTCGAATCCTGGGGAAGACAAAAATCCACTGGCCAGGGGTGGCAAGACCTAAGTAAGGTAACAGCACGGTTGACGGTAGACGACCGACGACCCACAGAAAAATAAGGGGTCGCCAAATGGGCTGGGTCGTTACAATAAAAAGGCGCCTTTTTATTGTAACGTCCCGGCCCATTTGGCGGCCCATTCGGCGACCCCTTATTTTTCTATGGGTCGTCGACCGTCGTCCATGTTGTTGCCTTACTAGGTCTTCCCACCCCTGGCCAGTGGATTTTTGTCTTCCCTAAGATTCGAACTCTAGACCTCCAAGCTAAAGTACTATAGATTATGAATCCTGGTAACCAATTGAGCTATAGCTAAATTGGTTACCAGGATTCATAAACTATAGTACTTTAGCTTGGAGGTCTAGAGTTCGAATCCCGGGAAGGCAAAAATCCACTGGCCAGGGGTGGGAAGACCTAAGTAAGGTAACGGCACGGTCGACGGTCGACGACCCACAGAAAAATAAGGGGTCGCCAAATGGGCCGTCAAATGGGCGAGTCGTTACACCCTACTAGTGGATGAATAACCAACTAAAATTCCCTCATCCGCTTTTGACTCAAATTTCCTTAGTTCATCCTTGGTGTTCAAAATATATACTTTACATCCAAAAACTCTACTGTAATGGACTTGTGGAATTCTCTCATTCCACAACTCAAATGGAGTTTTACCTAAGAACCTATGCGCTAAAACTCGGTTTTGAATGTAACAAGCGGTATTTACTGCTTCGGCCCAAAAATAGCTAGGAAGGGAATATGCATTAAGCATAGTCCTAGAAGCTTCTTGTAGGGCTCTATTTCTCCTCTCTACTACACCATTTTGTTGAGGAGTCCTTGGGCATGAAAATTCATGCTTGTACCCATTTTCTACACAAAATTGTGAGAAGTGTTAGTTTTGAAACTCTCCACCATGGTCACTCCTAATTCGGTTAATTTTGAGGTGTTTTCCATTTTCACTAAAGCCTATGAAGATTTCTAAGGTATCATCCTTATATTTCATAAAGAACACCCAAGTGAATCTAGAAAAATCATCTACTATAACTAAGCAATACTTACTCCCTACTAGTAAGGGAGTACTACGGCAATCAAACAAATCAATATGTAAAAGCTCTAAAGGCAAGGTAGTACTAGTTAGGGTTTTACCATTGTGTGATGATCTTGATTGCTTACCCTCTTGGCATGCATCACACATTTTGATCTTCTCATACTTGATCATAGGGAGCCCCTTCACCAACTCCTCCTTTGCCACTCTTGCAATGCTCCTCATGATGGTGTGCCCAAGTCTTCGGTGCCACAACCACCCTTCTTCTTCTTTGGACATGAGACACTTAGGCAAATTGTTAGAAGCATAAGCAAGATCAAGATAATAAAGATTAGCCTCCTATACCCTTCTAATATGACATTTTCCAACCCATTTTGTTTAATTAGACATTTCTTAGCAAGAAATTCAACCCTATAACCCGCATCACACAATTGACTTACACTAAGTAAATTAAATTTCATGTCTTTAATTAAAAGTACTTTGTGGATAGAGATTGTAGGAGATACCTCAATGGTGCCCCTACCAATTATTTTCAGTTTCCCACTATTTCCAAAGGAGACTGTCCCTTCTCTTAGGTAGCTAATAGTAGTGAACTTGCTCACATCTCCGGTCATATGCCTTGAGCACCCACTATCTACTATCCACATGTTTGAGGCCTCCTTCACCTTCACCTATACAACATGGAAAACACACTCTTTTGGTACCCAAATTTTTGTTCCACAAGCATCATTTAAAAATTTCTTTGGTACCCAAGCCTTCTTGATGTTTCCCTTAACCCCTTGTCTCCTAGATGCACCATTTCTACCCATAAGTGAGACAAAGGCTACTTCCTTAGTCTTTGGCCTATATCCTAACCCGACCTTGTTATAGACGGCTCTTTGAATATTTATTATCATGTCAAGGTTACTAGAGCCCACTTGAAACTTTCTAAGTGCCTTGGTTAGGTCTTCTACTGATTGGTTATTTCCGCAAGTGCACGGTTTGTCGTCAAGTAATAAAATATCGATCCCATAGGGACTGGGACAAGTACTAGAATTTTACGAGTTTTAATTATCCAGATGAATGTTCTAATGATAAATTTGGCTCTAAATCAAGGAATTCAAGCGATCAAAAATCAGCGAAAGTATTGAGGGATAAAAGACAATCATAGGATTACGATTTCACCACTCTAACTATTATCATGACTGTTCTCTGTTGACGACTACTTATACCCAGGTCGGTTTCTTTTATTCGAATGCAACTTTACCTATCTAGGTTTTCGAAATAGACGATCTTTTTATGCTTTGAAATCCTGTCACTAGATTCCCGCAGACCTATCTAAATGTCTACCAGATTCGTAAGCTGATTCTTAATTTATCGACGGCCTCTTTTGAAGATAACGCCAATGTATCTACTTTAATTCATCTCTAGTCCTATGACATACGTACGTAGATGACTCTTAACTGCTTTGGATCCTGTCACATGAATCCCGCAAAGCCTATCTAAACAATTACCATTTTTCGTAGAAACAAATCAAAGCATCATTCAACAATCGATACAACCAACAAGGATATGCGTAATCGAACAAACAGAGTTAATAACAAATCATGAAAATAGTTAGGGCTACTCCCTCTTCCTAAGATTTACACGACTACTCCATAAATCCGGAGAATTTGACAAATAGGTAAGAAATAGACATTACAAATCCTCCTTGATGGTGTTTCCCCCTCCAAGTCTCGACAAAAACAAGCTTTTCCCTGATTTCCGCCGCCCCCCTCCTTTTGGTGTTAGGTCTTCTCCCCTTTTATAGAATCTCAGCGGCACGCCCGTGCTGATCGACACGGCCTGGACGTGTTCTCTGCGACTTCTCGTTCTTCAATAGCATGCCTTCCCCGTGCTTAACTGGCACGGGCGTGCTCTTCATGTGTCACGGCCGTGCTTAACCAACACGCCTTGAGCGTATTGGTCGCGGGACTCTGCACGAAATTTTCAAGAAACACCATGGCCGTGCTTAGCCAAGACACGGGCGTGTCTTCACGTGCTGAGTGGTTCGACTGGTTTTGTGCATCCTGTCATCAAAATCCAACACACAGCAGTATCCTCGCCCAAAATATGTTAAACCAAGTAAAAACTATCAAATATGCCTCTAATAAGATAAAAACAAGATGAAATGCATATATATTTCATGCCCCAAAACTATACATGAGTTTCACACATCATCTACCTTTTTCCTTAGTTCCTTATTTTCATTTTCAAAGCATGTATCATGTGACATGGTAGAAAAAGCATGCAAGTCTTCCTTAAGTTTTGTAGATTCTACTCTAAGCATGACAATTTCATCCTTTAAGTCCATAATTTTTCTTCTAGCTTTAGCTAAATCCATGTTTGTGCTAGAAATAATTTTGACCAAAGTAGAAGAGGGTAAGCTATATACCTCACTTACTGATGCCTCGGACTCGGATGATGATGATGATGATGAGCCACATTCATCTTCACTATTTGAGCTTCTCTCATCGTCCGATGACTCCATATGGTCCACTCCCATAAGTGCGAAGTGGGACACATGCTCCTCTTCTTCCTCCGAGGATGATTGATCATCCCAAGTCGCCTTGAGGTTGGTGGCACTCTTCTCCTTTCCCTTTGATCTCTTCTTGTCACCTCTCTTCTTCTCCTCCTTCTTTTCTTCTCTTCTCTTTAGTTGAGGGCACTCATTCTTCATGTGTCCCTCTTGGTAACAGTTGTAGCATATAATGTCTTTTGCTTTGCCCTTACTCTTGGATCCTTTCCTAGCATAAGATTTGTTAGAAAAACTTTTAAATGCCCTACGCATTTTTCATACCATGAAGGCTCTTGGTCACTATCCATAGAGGCACTAGACTCCTCCGAGTCGGATGAAGAGGAGTAGATCACCTTCTTCTTCTCCTTCTTCTTTTTCTTCTCCTTTACTACAACGAAAGCTACACCTTCCTCTTTGGAAGAAACATTAGCTTGCTCATGTAATTCAAACTCGTAAAATAAATCATCTAATTTTACAATTGAAAGATCCCTTGATACATTGTAGGCATCAACCATTGATGCCCACAAGGTTGTTCTTGGGAAGGATTGTAGAATGTACCTTACGAGATCCCGGTTTTCCACTTTCTCCCCAATCACTTGTAATTCATTGATTATCTCCTTTACCCTTCCATTCAATTGGATGAAGTAGAGTCTTGGTCCGAGGGATTGAGCAACTTAGCTGAGCGATGACTAAGGACAGAATTAGAGACGGGTCAGGGTTCGGACGTCTCGAGATCCGAGAGTATCGGAGGCTATGCAAAAGTCCACCCGAAGGACTGGGTGGCAACTATCTCCTGAATGGAGTAGGTGAAATGTGCGTTCTCCGGGGTGGAAACTTGGGTCGGTTCGACCTAGGGTTTCGTGGAAATCCGAAGTTAGAACCAAGTCCTTAAGGTTAAAATTGTGTGTATATTTGCTTTGTATTTTTTATATCTTGCAAGTACCAAGAATGGAAGACAAAGCAGGCAAACAACATGGCTGGAAGCTTAAGTCCAGGCGCCCCCATCAATGGGGGCGCCCCAAGCATCTAGGCGCCCCCATCAATAGGGGTGCCTGGGTTAAAGAACAAAAAAGCAGCTTCAGTGAAGAAAGCAGAACAAGCTTCCATTCAAGCGCCCGGGATGATACAGGCGCCTGGTTCATGTAGGCACCCAGGTCAAAGGTTTTATTAACTGCGACGAGTTCGACGCGAGGATAAGGTTTGACCAAGCCCAATAGGGCGCCCCCATCAACACAGGCGCCCGAATGAAACCTATAAAAGGGGCCTCAACCCCTCAGCTTGAAACACAACTTCCAAACACCATTCTATGCTTTCCAAGTGATGACAACGCGCTAAAGACGTGGCTCTATGACCGGGAGGCTCCAGGAGGAAGTGCGCAGCACTTTGGAGGTCCAGATCGGCCGAGTCTTCAACTTTCGTTTGGTTTAAATTTTACAATTCCGCACTTATTTTTCATATATTGTGATTGTAATTTCTGCACTGTAAGATGGGTTTCTCCGCCTCCGGAAAGGAGACCAATAGTGGGCGGGCGTTCCCGTGCTTAGGCCTTGAATGTACTGACCCTGGGGGGTTGGGAACCAAGTAAATTCCGCGTGCGTTGTGTTGTTGTTCTTTATTCTTTCTATTATTTTTTCGCTACTACTAACGCTCTGTTTAAGAATGAATCGACAAGTTTTTCTATGAAGTTTCCGCGAGAAGTTTTTGGTCGATATTCACCCCCCCTCTATCGACAACACCGATTCTACAAGTGGTATCAGAACCAGACCGCTCTTCACCGGACTAACCGTCGACGGAGCAACGACGCCAGGAGTTGAGGCGGAGCCCAGGCGTGAATCAGGTATAATTTTTTTAAAAATGTCTATTTTAAATTCCATATTATATGCTTCACGTGCAGGGAGAGAGGACACTACAAAAATCAGTATCCTACTCAAAAGACTCATTCTTCACCAGTCCCAAAAGACGTACCAACACTAGAAGGCCGGAGGAACAAAGATCACATCAGGTGTTTCAAGTGCGAAAAATACGGACACTACAAAAATAAGTGTCCGACAAAGGTACGCAGTATTTACGTTCCGAAAATTTTTAAAATTCCTGCACTATCCCATGTAGATAATTTAGATAATTTTTCTGACAAATTAGAGTTTTTGCATTATCAAATAAATATCCTGCATAACCAGTTACAAAATATAAATAATGCTAAATTATCAAAAATTAATTCTTTAATATGTAATATCAATTCAAAAATTACTGAGTTTAATTCTGAAATTAGATCTGATAAAATTACTGAATTTAATTATGATATTAGATCTGATAAAATTACTGAGTTTAATTCTGAAATTAGATCTGATAAAATTACTAAAATTTATTCTAAAATTAGATCTGATAATTTTACTAAAATTAATTCTAAAATTAATTCTAAAAATGTTACTGATAATTCTGAACTCAAATTTGAAAATATTAATGATAACTATGATTTTAAATCTAAAAATTCTGAGATTAATCCAAAAAATAATTCTGAGTATAATGAGGATAATTCTAAGGATGGTGGAGATAAAATCTCTTTAGATAATAAATTATTTATTCTCTTGGATAATCCTGAAAAATTAACTAGTGGCCCAAATTATTCCACCTATGTTGAGGATATTGAAGGATATAATCTTGAGGATGAGGAAGAGATCGAAGTTTCTGAGATCAAGGTCATAGTTAATAAAAATCACAAAGATTCAAATAAATTAGAATTATTAGAAAAACTTGAAAAGATAAATAAGAAAGAAATAGTGGATGTGTTAGAAATTTTCGAAATAATGAAAATTATGAAATTAAACCCACAACTTTTAACCAACCCAGAAATTTTGAAAATTAAATCAAGATAAACCTCATAAACTTTGATTAAATTTTAATTAATTTAATCCTTTAGGTTTAAGATCAATTAATTCTTAACATTAATCCTTAATTTATTAAATTAAATGTTAATTAATTCGAAATTAATCCTTAATTTAATTTTCTTTAATCTACTTAAATTAATCGTTAATTAACTTAAATTAATCCTTAATTAATTTAACCTTAATTAATTCAAACTTAATTAAATCCAAATTAACTCAATTAAACCTTTATTAATTCAAATTCAATTAAATCCAAATTAACTCAATTAAACCTTAATTAATTAAAATTCAATTAAATCCAAATTAACTCAATTAATCTTAATTAATTCAATTAAACTTAATTAATTCAAATTAAATCTTATTAATTCAAATTCAAATTAAATCTCAATTAATTCAAATTCAAGTTAAATCTCAATTAATCTTAATTAATTCAATTAATCTTTAATTAATTCAACCTCAATTGACATTAAGTAATTCTTAATTAATTCAACTTTAATTAATTCTGAATTTAGATCCAATTAATTCTTAAATAACTTAAACTTGAATTAAATAAAATCTTACCCAAACTGTAACAATTAAAATTAATTAAATATGTCAAAGTGGGTTGACATATTCGCGGGTTCACATGACATGTATCAAATTGGGAATTTGATACATCTTTAGAAACTTAATTAAATATTTTGACTTGTTTGACTCATGCATAACTGTCATGCCATGCATTTGCTATATCTTTTAAATATATGACATGTCATTCATATTTAAATTTTATTCATGATTTAGAATGGTTATAGGAAAAAGACTAGTTGAATCTTGAACAACCGAGTATTAGGTGGAGGTGAGATGATAGTACGTTAGGGAAGCCTTTTTGGTGGAACTAGCCGAAGCTACCGATCCAAAACCTAAACTAGTTAGACCAAAAGCATTCAAGAAGTAACTTGAAGATGAATTTTCTATGAAAGCCTTTGTCAAGGAAAGGGTTGATGATCCAATAAGGTTACGGCCAAAGAAGGCCTTGTGCCTCTCCAAGACCTGGAAGTCAATTACTGAAAATCAAATTCACTTTACTATTGTTAGATTTGAATCTAACACAAATTTCAATTAAATCTTAGATTTAATAATAAATTAAGGAAAATAATTCAAGCATCTCACAATACACCCATAAGGCAACCATGCTTACTGTATTGAGACATCTAGAATGGGTGAGATGTTAAGGACTAATAAATTAAAAAATATTTTTCAAAATTATTTTTCAAAATGGTTATAATATTTTTCTAAAAATATATTTTCAAAATAGTGCTTCAACATAATAATGTTTTTATGGAATTAATGCTTGTCTGATTGCCAATGTATTATATGTTTTCAAAATTATATCCTTTTGAAAATTGTTTGACTCACACAATTAGACACAAGCCTCTTAGGACAACCTTAAAGTTCCATAAGGCACTTAGATAGAGTCAAACGCCTGTCGGGTATAGGGGGAGTTTTTATTCCTTTGGAAATTTTTTTAAACATTACTATCACTTGAAAATATTTCTCGAAAACTGTACTCTCAATTACGATCACTTGTGTTTTCGAAAAAGGCTTATGCATTAAAAGATTATCTTTTCAAAAATTACCTGCTTCTTTGATTTTGATAAACTCTAAAGATACAGAGGAGGTCTACTTAATGATCTACAAGGACTCCTAGGATGTGTCAAATTTAGGGGGAGCCTAAGTCAAAAGAAAATTCTCTGACAAGTTTTTTTAAAAATTATTTTTGAAATTGTTAAATAATTCTGTTTGATCTGAATTAAACCCTAAAGACTCATAGGAAGAGTACTTGTAGTCAACAAGCTTCCAAGGACTATGTCAGGTTTAGGGGGAGGTCAAACTAAAATGAATTATTGAACATTTCAAACATGTTTTCATGCACATTAATTTCAAAACCCTTTTGAAAACATAATTAATTTTTTTTAAATACTAATTTTTTTCGTATCTACACCGTCACTTTCTAAAATTTCTTTTGGCTTATCAGATTTTTTTTTAAATAGTACTTACTTGAATTTGGAGACTTTCCAGGACACTTAGAAAATGTCCTTGTAGTTAACAAGGTTTCCTAGGATTGTGTCAGATTAGAAAAGATACCAAGTCAAGTAGAATATTATGTTTTAAAAATAATATTTTTCTAAGTACTTTTACTTTTCAAAAATTCTAATAGTTTTCTAAATACTTATACTCTTCAAATTTTTTTCAAAAAGTACATAATCTTTCAAAATTCATAATATTTTTCAAAATACTTATGTTTTTCAAAAATGCATGATATCTTTTAAAAGTATTTGCATTTTTCAAAAGATCATAATATTTCTCAAAGTACTTGCATTTTTCAAAGCTCATAACATTTTTCAAAGTACTTGTACTTTTCAAAGCTCATAGTATTCTTTCAAAAGTTATGCATTTTCCAAAAGTACTGTATTTTCTCAAAAAGTGCAATATATTTTTCAAAATACAAAGCTTTTACAATATTTCTCAAAATGCACTAGTGAAAATCTTTCTATGAGTAAATTTTTTTTCTAAATGAAAGTTGCTCTAAAGCAATACTTTTTTAAAAGTGAGAAGTTTTTTTTACAAAATACTTTTCAAAGTGAAATTCTTTTTGGGTGCAATTTAAGTACTAGTTTTATGCTATGCTTTCAAAAATTACACTAAGTATTTTCAAAAAGAAACAAATGTTTCCATTTTTGGTGCAAGTATTTTTGGTTTTTTTTTTATGTATGACAAAGGGGGAGAGATGCGCCTTAAGTTAGAAATAATTTTTTTTCTCTTACCAAAGGATCAAAAAATCAAAATGTGTTTCAAAAAGGGGGGAGTGTGAAGGTTAGAAATTTTTTTCCTATTTTTCCCCAGAGGATCATAAATGGATTTTCAAAACTTAGATCATTTTTTTCATGTGATCCCAAGGAGTATAATTTAGTCCCTTCAACCAATCTAACTTAAGATATTGTCAAACATCAAAAAGGGCGAGATTGTTGGTGCAAGTTGCATCAGTGATGTCCTTCTCTAAGTGTTTTAATGATTGACAATATACTTAAGTCAGTGATACATTGAACAAGGGAAGGGGAGTTATGAGAGGAGTAATCAAAGTGAAAGAAAGTCCTAGTAAACCTAGGCAATAAGTCCTGGTTCGAAGAATTGGGCACTAAGTCCTGATCATGGATTGGGCACTAAGTCCTGGCAAAGGGCTGGGCACCGAAGACCTGACCGGAAGTTGGGCATGAAGTCCTAGTCGAGGATTGGGCAAGAAGACCTGGCCGAGGGTTGGGCACCGAAGACCTGGTTCGAGGAATTGGGCACGAAGACCTGGCCGAGGGTTGGGCACCGAAGTCCTGGACTTAGGGTTTGGGCACGAAGTCTTGGTCCAAGGGATTGAGCAACTTAGCTGAGCGATGACTAAGGATAGAAGTAGAGACGGGTCAGGGTTCGGACGTCTCGAGATCCGAGAGTATCGGAGGCTAAGCAAAAGTCCACCCGAAGGACTGGGTGGCAACCGTCTCCTAAATGGAGTAGGTGAAAGGCGCATTCTCGAGGGTGGGAACTTGCGTCTGTTCGACCTAGGGTTTCGTGGAAATCCAAAGTTAGAACCAAGTCCTTAAGGTTAAAATTGTTGGATCGAGAGAATACGATAGAGGGGCGGGTGAATATCGTAAAACCGTTTCGGATTAGATTGAGAGAAATTACGCAGCGGAAATAAAAAAAACAAACGCGAATACAAGGTTTTTTACTTGGTTCGGAGTCGCGGTCGGCTCCTACTCCAAGGCTCACGGTCCTTGACCGTTTACTGCGGGCAATTCTATAATCGCGTAAGTTATTACAAAAATTTGTACAGTAATAGTGCAGTAAAAAGTACAATTATGCTCTTTGTTACGACTCCCGGTGTAGATCGTTCTTCGGTGCGGAGGGCCATCGTCGGCGCTTGAATCTCAAGATCGGAGGTTTCCGGAGCAAAGCGCTTGAGTCGAAGAGCGTAGAGGCATTAGAAGAATTAATATCGAAGCCTTGGGGTCGAACCCCTTTTATAGCACTCCTGGGGGCGCCTGGGACGCTGGGGGTGCCTGACACGTGCCTTTGGATCCGAGAACCCTCATCCGAAGCTTGGTCAGAGCTTATCCCTCCAAAATCGAGCTCGGAGCTGACGGGGGCGCCCGGGACACTGGGGGTGCCCCGGTTGACTTGGTCTGCTGGCTTCTCGGCTTAGTTAAATTCTATCGCTTCGTTGGCATGGGCCAAGGGCGCCCGAGGCATCGGCGCCCGAGGCATCTGGGGCGCCCGGGACTATGGGGGCGCCTGGGAGCTGGAGGGCGCCTGCCCCAGTGAGCTTCCGAAGCAACTCTTGCTCAACTTCTCATTTGGCCTTGGCCTTGGGCGCCCGGGAACTCCCGGGCGCCTAACCCAGCTGCTGCCCTTCTCCTTTGGGGCGTTCTAAGATGCAGAAACTCATTCCTTCGGTCCTGCATCCAGGGTTAGTACCAAACATAATAAAGCAAGAATGTTAGTGATTTTTACAGCCGTAGCTGTCTTGGTTCTGACTTTGGGTCTCCAAAATGGAACCCTAGGTCGAACCGACGCCTACTGTTCCCTCGTCGGGGAACGCGTCCTCACCTACTCCTCCAGGAGAATTTACCTGTTGCCAACCGGCTCCTCCAGTTGGACTTTTGCCCAGCAGTGCTTCGCCAGGTGCCTAGCAGTCCTTCGCCAGGTCTTCGTTACCAAGCAGTCCTTCGCCTGGTGCCTAGAAGTCCTTCGCCAGGTCTTCGTTACCAAGCAGTCCTTCACCTGGTGCCTAGCATTCCTTCGCTAGGTCTTTGTTACCAAGCAGTCCTTCGCCTGGTGCCTAGCAATCCTTCACTAGGTCTTCGACTCCAGCAACCCTTCGCTAGGTCTTAGGGTTTCGATGCCTAGCGGTCCTTCGCTAGGTGCCTAGCGGTAGGACTTCAATCTGTACACTCAAGTAACATGTTAGATAAAAATAACATCTTAACTTTTGAACCCTTTGCCATTATCAAAACCCAAGTTCGACTTAGGTGTTGTTTGCACCAACAATCTCCCCCTTTTTGATTTATGGCAACCCGGTTCAAAAAGTTAAGTTAATAATAAACAAGTGAAATACCAGTTTAGTTTCCTCCCCTCTAATAAATCTCCCCCTAGGTTTTTCAAAGGTTTGTGGGGTTTGAAAAAATTTCTAAGTCTAAACATGGAATTGATTTTTCAACACTTAGACCATTTTTCAAAAGAAGTTTTAGAAAACATTTTCCAAAATATTTGGTTGGGCACTTGAAAAATTTATACTTAGAACCTTTACACTTAGAAAAATTTTCAAGTCAATAACTTAGAAAATTTTCTAAACATCTTATGAAGTTTTTATTACAAAATTTTGATAAAAAAATTTCAATATCTTTAGTACTTTAAAAACTTTATACTTAGAGAGTTTTCTATTAGAGAAGTTTAAAAATAAGTACTTAGAGAAAAAACATCTTAGGTCAAGTACTTAAACACAGTTTTTGAAAACAGCTCAGGTCATGTACTTTGAAAATAGCTCAGGTCAAGTACTTTGAAAACATCTCAGGTCAAGTACTTAGAAACAGTTTTTGAAAACAGCTTAGATGATTTTACTTTTTGAAGAAAGGATAAAGTTTTGAAATTTTTTAATTTTGAAAAAATTAATGAAATTAAAAAAAAATTAATTTTCAAACTTTCACTCCTTTCCAATCTCTCCCCCTTTGCCATATATCAAAAGAAACAAAGCAATATAGCAAAAAAAATTGCATAAGAATATAGCAAAAGAATAATGTGTTGTACTGATCCAATTTATGGTATAAATTTGGACCAAATCAATTTGAATTATCTCGCTCGGGTCCTGTCTAACCCAATTAGCTACTTACTAACTATTATAAATAGTAGTTTTTGCTAGGGTTAGTCAAGTTAAGTGTTTTGTTCAAGTTAGATTTTTTAAGCTTGACACTTAACCTGATTACTGTTTAATTTGTATTTAGTGCCCCAATTACTGCAGATGCACTGACTTAAAGCATCTTGAATTAAGGCAAAGACCTAAGCATCTCAACCCATTCTAGGTTATCAATCAAAAGTACTCTAAGGTGCTTGTGAGATGCTGGCTTCTAGATCTATAGGTGCATGCATTTCTAGGGTTAGGGCCTAGCTAAGTCCATTTTCGAAGAAAACCCCTAGTTTTGAAGGGGGTAATTTTTTAAAAAAAAACTAAGTCAAAAAAATTATTTTTAAAATTGTAATAAAGATTTTTAAATTAAGTAAAAATTGATTTTAAATTAAGTAAAGCAGTTTTTAAAAAAACAGAAGTAGAGTAAGCCTATTCTACCAAGCATAATCCTAATTGCCTTCTTAGTGAGCTAAACTCAGACTCAGGTAGGGGTTTAGTGAATATGTCAGCTAAGTTAGATTTAGAGTCTACATGCTTAAGGACTATCTCACCCCTGGCTATATGATCTCTTACAAAGTGGTGTTTAACTTCTATGTGTTTAGTTCTGGAATGTTGGATTGGGTTCTTAGTTAGATTAATTGAGCTTATATTGTCAATGTAGACCTGAGTTTGAGTGAAGATAAGCTGGAAGTCTTTGAGAGTGTGCATCATCCATAAGAGTTGTGCTACACACTCTCCTAAGGCAACATACTCAGCTTCAGTTGTGGATAGAGCTACACAGTGATGTTTTCTGTTGCACCAACTTACTAGACTATTTTCTAACAGTTGGCAGCATCCACTAGTGCTCTTTCTATCTAATTTACAACCAGCGTAGTCAGAATCCGAGTATCCTGACAAGTCAAAGGTGAGGTCCTAGGATACCAAATCCCTACATTTAGGGTGCCCTTAACATATCTTAGTATTCTTTTTAGGGCTGCTAAGTGCGTTTCCTTAGCACAAGTTTGGTATCTAGCACACATTCCTACAGCAAAAAGGATATCGGGTCTGCTGTCTGTAAGGTACAGTAGACTTCCAATCATACTTCTATAGAGTTTAAGGACTACTAGTTTACCATCAGGGTCACTATCTATTTTTACATTTGTGGTCATGGGAGTACATATGCTTTTAGAGTTATCCATTTTAAATTTCTTTATTAACTCCTTAGCATATTTGGATTGATGAGCACAGTTTCCATCCCTAGTTTGTTTAATTTGTAACCCTAGAAAGAAGTTGAGCTCATCAACTAAGCTCATTTCAAATTCATTTTCCATTATTTTAACGAATTCGTTTAAGAAATTTGAGTTGGTAGACCCAAAGATTATGTCATCGATGTAGATTTGGGCAATAAAGATTTCTTGTCCTAAGGTCTTAATGTTGGTGCAGGAAGCACCATATCGAACCTTGTTTTGATATTGGCAAAGGGTTCAAAGTTATGTATTATTGGTGATCTAACAATGTTACTCAAGTGTGTAGGAAAAGTCCTAGCGAAGGTTTGCTAGGCACCTGGCGAAAGGACTGCCAGGAAACAAAGTCCTGGAGAAGGACAGCTAGGCGAAGGAATGCCAGGATACAAAGCCCTAGCGAAGGACTGCTAGGCACCTGGCGAAGGAATGCCAGGATACAAAGCCCTAGCGAAGGACTACTAGGCACCTGGCGAAGGAATGCCAGGACACGAAGACCTGGCGAAGCACTGCTGGGCACCAGGCGAAGGATTGCTTGGTACTGAAGACCTGGCGAAGGACTGTTGGGCAAAAGTCCTACCGGAGGAGCCGGTTGGCAACAGGTAAATTCTCCTGAGAGGAGTAGGTGAGGACGCGTTCCCCGTCGAGGGAACAGTAGGCATCGGTTCGACCTAGGGCTCCATTTTGGAGACCCAAAGTCAGAACCAAGACAGCTACGGCTGTAAGAATCACTAACATTGTTGCTTTATCTTGTTTGGTACTAACCCTAGATGCAGGACCGAAGGAATGAGTGTCTGCAGCTCAGAAAGCCTCAAAGGAGTGAGACAGCAGCTGGGTTGGACACCCGGAAGGACCCGGGCACCCTAAGTAAAGCCAAACATGAGTTCAGCAAAAGTACGCTTCAGAAGCATACTGGGAGGGGCGCCCCCAGCGTCCCGGGCGCCCCCAGCATCCCGGGCGCCCCCAGTGCCCGGGCGCCCCGGGCTTGAGCCAACGAAGTGGATAAAGATCATCAAGCCGAGAAGCCTGCTGAAGAGTCAACCAGGGCGCCCCCAGCGTCCCGGGCGCCCCCACAATCAACTCTCAGCCCTATTCGAGTGGGATAAGGGCTGACCGAGAGTTGCTCGAATCGAGTGACACGTGGGGGGGGGGGCGCCCCCAACGTTCAGGGCGCCCCAGGAGGCTATAAAAAGCCCCTCGACCCCAAGGCTTCAACATTCACTGCTTCCAACGCCAATACGCTCTTCTACTCAAACGCTTTGCTCCGGAAACCTCCCAACTCGAGATACAAGCGCCGACGACGTCCCTCTGCTCCGAGATACATTCCACACTGGACGTCGGTAACGAAGAGCTATCCTTTTAAGTTTACTGTACTGCAATTGTAATATCTGTTTGTAAACTGTTTTGCGCACATATAGAATTACCCGCAGTAAACAGTCAACGACCGTGGGCCTTGGAGTAGGAGCCGACCGCGACTTCGAACCAAGTAAAATCTTGGTGTTTGTGTGTTGTTTAGTTTTAATTTTTCCGCTGCGTATTCTCTTTTTCAATCTGAAACAATTTACGATATTCACCCCCCCTCTATCGTATTCTCTCGATCCAACACTTAATAAATAAGGTTGAGTCAATTTGTCCTTATTTAAATTCTTTAGAAATTAGGTAGGTTGATAAGCATTCATACCAGGCCCTAGGTGCTTGTTTTAGTCCATAAAGTGCTTTCGTGAGTTTGTAAACATGGTCAGGTCTTTCTAAGTCCTCAAAACTAGGGGCTTGTCCTACATAGACTTCTTCCTTAATAAATCCTTTTAGAAAAGCTAACTTTACATCAATTTGGTAGAGTTTAAATCCTTTATGGGATGCAAAGGCTAACAACATCCTAATGGACTCAAGTCTAGCTACTGGGGCATAGGTTTCGTCATAATCCCCTCTACTTGACTGAACCCTTTTGCTACTAAGCGGGCTTTGTTTCTCACTATTTCTCCTTGATCATTTTGCTTATTCCTAAACACCCACTTAGTATCAATAATGGATTTTCCATCAGGTTTAGGTACCAATTCCCAAACCTGGTTCCTCTCAAACTGGGCTAACTCTTCTTGCATTGTTATGATAAAATGATCAATTTTTGAAAATATTCTTACGCCTTTTTCAAACTGGGCTAACTCTTCTTCCATCAGGTGTATTTAAAATATTCTTATGTCTTTTTCAATTTTGAATTCTTATTTTTTCACCATTCATTAGAATTGATAAAACTATCAATTTTTGAAAATTTGTCATAAACCCTTTTTTTATTATTATTTTAATATTTTTCTCGAAATTCGTGTTACCTTAATTCGAGCAAAATTTTCAACGTTGAATTCTTATTTCTTTTCAGAATTGACAAAATCAACATTTTCAAAAATTTGTCATAAATTGTTTTTATTTTTTTATTAATATTCCGCCTCAAAATTCGTGCAACATTTATTTTGGGCTATTTTTTTCCCTTCTCCCGCACTACTAATCCAAGACCAAGTCTTGGTACATTTCTGTTATTTCTCTTTGTGTGCAAGAATTATCTTTATGGCCAATCAAGAATGGAACAGTGTTCGTCCGCCTCTATTCTCTGGTGAGAACTTCAAACCTGGAAGGGGCTAATGGAATCCCACCTAAAGGCCCATCTAGAGCTATGGATGATAATCCAAACGGGGTTTATAGTACCTACAAAAGATGGAATGTCGATCGCCTGGGATAAATTGGACGAACCAACTCTGAGGAAGATCGAGACAGATGCAAAGGCGACTGCAATCCTACAATGTGGACTAACCAAGGAGCAACTCGAACTAGTAGATCCATTCAGATGTGCGAGAGAAATTTGGAAAAAATTGATTAACCTTCATCAAGAGATCTCAGAAGGAGAAGATGATCAAGTAAGCTGTCTTGCACTCTCGGTCCAAGCACAAACAGTCGAGTCAGAGTCTGAACACGAATCCAAACCAGAGTCAGAAGACGAATTGACTGAGACAAAAATGGTAACCAATTTTGAATCTTTTTTTGAATTACAATTAAGTAATCAAACAAATACTGTAATGGTCGAGGAAGGTGTAATTTCTATTGCAGGAAAAGCTCCAAGAGAACCAGCAAAGAAGAAGCCTCAACCTGTACCCGAGTTCGACTCAGACTCGGAATCAGAAGACAATGGAGGAGATCGACCCAAACTGGTCCGGTTGACTCGCGACCACTACAAAATACTGAAGAAACAATCAAGCAAAAGAAAGATGACTAAAATCAAGGGGGAGACCTCCAAAAAGAAATCTAAAGGTAAATTTACAGTATTTGAAAATCCATTATTTACCTTGAATAATATGATTGAAACTTATATATTAGTTAAAGCAAACATTAGTAAATTGGAACAAGAAGATGAAATATTGAAACATAGGGTTAAAATGCTAGAAAGTCTAATTCACAATCTTGCTAATTCTAAAAACCTAGAATATCATTACAATTATGACATGACTTAGTTGAATACTTTTCTTGCTTGTTTATTTTATTATGCTTTGAATTAGGATTGGTTAGTTTAAGGACTGAACCAACTTAACTAAAATTTGAACAACATAGTATTGGGTGGAGGTGAGATGATAGTACGTTAGGGAAGCCTTTTCTAATAAGATCAAGTATACACTACTTGGTCTCTTTAGACTGGTGAAACTAGCCGAAGCTACCGATCCAAGACCCAAACTAGTTAGACAAGAATTTACCAAAAAGTAATTTTGAAGATGAAATTTCACTAAAAGGCTTTGTCTAGGAAAGGGTTGATGATCGAATAAGGTGTAACGCCCGTTTTTTTTTCTTTCCATAAAGCAGCGTTACGTTATCATGGATAGGGCAGGTGGACATCATAATGCAGCAGAAAAACTTTAAACTTACACCTACCTGTACCTACTACCATTCCTAACCTGATGACATGGGAACTTGGCATATTAACTTCATACTTAGCATCATATCATGTCATACTTAGCATCAGGTCATAGAGTCACATAAGTCATCATTCAAGCACATAAGCAGCAAAGGTAAAGTTCTAGCATAAGACGAGTGAACATATTGTCTTCTTGGCCAAGTCACTACCACACACATGCATTCTTGCCCTCCTGCTGCTTCCTTACTGTCCCCTTGTGTGATCTGCGGTATAAGGAAATAAAACTATAAGCACACAAGCTTAGTAAGACTCTTTCCTACTCACTAAAACCATTCATCACTTAATAATGAGCACATGAAACATTAACATACTTGGTGTTCTACTTAGAACATAAGCATCTAGGATCACTTAGCATATATTTGACATGGCATGAACATAAACATAATAAACATTCTTAGCATGACATGATACATGGCATAAACCTAAACATTAATAAACATTCCTAGCATGGCATGATACATGGCATAAACATAAACATAATAAACATTCTTAGCATGGCATGATACGTGGCATAAACATAAACATAAGCATAAATCGTTTACTATCATGCATATTTTCTTGACATGAAACATAAGCATAAGACATTACTATCATGGCAGAATGCATAACATGAATGAATGCATGAGTCTGATGCATATACATAAGGATGCTTAACTTTTAAAATCATACTTTTAAATACTTAAACATAATCATAACATCATTGGGGGTCCTCGGCTTGTACCACATACATACATTATAAGCGTGCATCCCTAAGTAAATACGAGGTAGCGAGCCCCGACCTACTAGGGTAAGGACAGCATAGTCGGTAGTCCAGAATCGGGGCATTCTTAAGGTGCCCATCCCTTGGACCCATACTTTGGTCCGGTACAAGCCCATTCATAAAGTAAAATACTTCACATGCTTCATCATTCACACATCATGGCATGCATCTTTATTCATAAACATAGCATGCATCTTCGTTCATAAACATGACATGCATCTTCATTCATAAAACATGGCATGCATCTTTATTCATAAAACATGACATGCATCTTCATTCATAAAACATGGCATGCATCTTCATTCATAAAACATGGCATGCTTATATAAAACATCATTCCTATTCCTAGTGCTTGCATGATCATGGCATCTAAGGTAAGCATTGCATTATATCCATTGCACATGATATATTTACATAGACCATTTTCCTAATCCATGGAGCTTGCATGGTCATAATACATAAGGTAAGCATTGCATTTCATCCATAAGCATGGTATCTCTCACAAGCATGCATAGGTAGAACTTCCATAAACATGCTACCTACTATCCAAGTGCATGGCATAGAACATAAGACATTCATGAATAACCCTATTAAGCATGGCATAAACATACACGCATGAAACATGGTACTTAAGGTTAGGGTTATTGGTAACATAATTTCTACCACATGCTTGAACCTTTATATATATATATATATATACTTCATAATAAGCCATAAACCATCATTCTTCAAACCCTAACTCCTCCCATACCCTATTTATCTTGCTTGGCCGAAACTTACAAGGGGGAGTTCCATCCTTCAAATGACATGTAAGGTAGCATAAGGAAAAAGGAACAACCATACATTACCCATAAGGCCATAAGAAGCCATTAGGGCTCATAATTAGGGTTCACCCTAACTTTTAGCCCTATTTTTCTTGCTTGGCCGAAACATGCTTGGACCATGGGTGCATGAATAAATTCATAAAATTTCCAATTAATCATCTAACACCTTCCATACCATACCATAGGAGCCATTGGACCCCTTACTTGAGGTAAGCCCTAACTTCTTGCCCTAGAACCCTGCTTGGCCGAAACCCTTAGGGTCACAAGACCTTGTGAAAATTCACATAAATCCCTTCAACCTCCCCTTGTATCATAAGGGTACACAAGGTTCATAATTGAAGGATTAAATCCAATCCTAGCCATGGAATCCTTATGATGGTCCCAAACCCTAAAGGGTCTTAGGGTACTCCAAAAATTTCAAAAATTATATTTATTCTATAAACATCATGAGAACACATTAGAAAGCATGATCAAGATTTTTAACATCATCATGGACCCAAAAACCCTAGTGGCCGAAAGTCATAGGGTTAGGGTTCATGGCTCTTTTTTTTTCCAACATAAAATCTCAAACAAGACTTTCATATCATGGTAAACTTCAAGGAGAGCTATTATACCATAGGTGAGGGAGTCTTACCTTGGTTGATCTTGATTATAGACCTTAGATTTGGGAGAAGGATGAAGATCTTGTTGCCTCTTGACCACCCCTAGCCTTTGTACCCTTGTAAAAGCCTTGGATCTTGGAGATGGAGCCTTAGGTGAACCTTTTCCAAGGGAGAATCCCCTCTTGGGGTTTCGGCTAGAGTGAGGGAGGAGGAAGAAGAAAAGTGTATTTGATGGAAGGAAGGAAGTAACTCCCATTCCTCCTCTTTATAACACATTAAGGAGGGTAAGTGAAGAGTCATGGTATCTCTTCCCTTGGTGACTCTTCATTTTCCCTAAGCCTTAACCATAATCCGCTTCATTTCCTCATAGAGCATGCATGGTTGTATAAGAGGTCCAAGGTTCAATCCTTGGTGCATGCACTAATTTTCCATTTTATTTTTATTTTATTTTTCTATTATTTCGAAAATCCCTTAAAAATTCCCCCATAATTATGTTAATATTTCTCATTAAAATCCCTTTATATTTCTATAAAATTTTACCTAAGATTCACCAATAATCATGGTACTAGAAAGCCCATATAAGGCCCATTAGTGCCTATTTCCCCAATTTAAATGGAAAAAGCATGGATTTCTAGGTTAAAATTCTTGTTAATGTTCCTAGGTCCCTCGGAAAATTATCTAGACATACTCAATATTTTAAAGAAATATTAGGAAAATTTTCTGGGTCGTTACATAAGGCTACGGCCAAAGAAGGCCTTGTGCCTCACCAAGACCTGGAAGCCAATTTTTGAAATTCAAATTCAATTTACTCTTTGTTAAATTCGAATCTAACACAAATTTTCAGTTAATTTTAGATTCAAATATCTCTTTTCAAAATAAATTTAAATTGGGTTTAAAAATTAATTTAACTTTTCAAAATTAATCATGGCCTTTTCAAAATAAATCTTTCTATTAAAATATTTGTCTCACAAAAACCCATAAGGTTAACATGCTTGATCACGTAGAACTGGGTGAGACATCTAGGACCTAAAAGCATAATTCACTATCCTTCTAAATAAAACTCAAAGTACTTTCAAAAGTTATTCAAAATTATCTCTAGTTAATTCGGTTATCTGTACCCTACTTTTTCAACTCTAACAGTTTCAAAATACTGAATTTCATGTTAAATATCACAATAGACTCGTTCTAAATATAATCTAGGGATTGTTTGATTTAGTTATTGATTGGTCAAACATAGTCAACTGAGTCAAACATGGTCAAAATAGTCAAACCTAGTCAATACTAAAGACCCTTCAAGCACTTAGATAAAGTCAAGACGAGTCGGATACAAGGGGAGTTTTTTTTATTTGTCGAAAAGTTTAGATTTATTCTCAAAAACCTTATGCTTTAAAATTTATTATCATCTCAAAATAAGGTTTTCAAAAATTGGCTCAAAACCTTGGTATATTACTATCTCTTTGAAGAACCATTATCATTTCAAAATTTTCTTCGGGGCTTATGCTTTAAAAATTATCTTCATTTCAAGTTGTGTTTTCAAAAATTTATCTCCTTAAAAGTTATCATACTCAGAAGGTTATTCAAAATTATTCTTTTGATTTTAATAAACCCTAAAGACACAGAGGAAGGTCCACTTCATGATCTACAAGGACTCCTAGGATGTGTCAAATTTAGGGGGAGGTTGAGTCAAAAGAAGAATTTCTGAAATGTTTTTTTGTAATTATTTGTTTTGAAGTTATATATAATTCTTATAATTTAAATCAAACCTTAAAACTCAGAGGAAGATCGCTTGTAGTCAACAAGCTTCCTAGGACTGGGTCAAGTTTAGGGGGAGATCAAATTAAAAGAATTATTGAACATTTTCAAAATTAGATGTTTTCTTTCAAAATAATTTTTCTTTCAAAATACCATTATTTTATTTTTCAAAATTCTTATGGCTTATGAAATTATTTTTGAAATAATATTTACTTGGGTTGGAGAAATTTCCAGGACACTTAGGAAAATGTCCTTGTAGTCAACAAGGTTTCATAGGATTGTGTCAGACTGGAAAAGAAACCTAGTCAAGTAAAATATTATGTTTTCAAAATGCATAATACTTTTCAAAAATTATTTATATTTTTCAAAGTCTAATAGTTTTCAAAAACACTACTTAGACTTTCCAAAAAGGCTCAATCTATTTTTTTTTCAAAAGTACTTGCATATTTTTCAAAAATGCATATTTTTTTAAAAGTACTTATATATTTCAAAAATTGCATAATATCTTTCAAAAGTACTTATATTTTCAAAATATAATGTTTTCAAAAAGGTACTAATACTTTTCTAAGGCAATATTATTCTAAGTACGTGAATTTTCTAAAGATTTGCCTATAAATACAAATTTTTTTTCAAAATTGCACAATACCTTTCAAAGTGGAGTTTTGTTGGTGTAATTTAAGCTTTTTGCTAGGCTTTCAAGAGTTATACTAAGTATTTTTATGTCTTCAAAACTCATAGGCTCTGATACACAAACTTTTTCTTAAAACTTATTTAAAAATATATTTCTTTATTGATATATATAGCCAAGGGGGAGAGCAAGAAAGAGAGAAAGGAATTTTTTTCTCCTTTTCGAAAAGCAAAAATTTCTAAGTGTTTTAAATTTTTAAGTGCATGTTTTTCCTAAGTAAAATTTTTCTTAGTAAACAAAATTTGTCTGAGCAAAAACTTTTTAAAAATGTTGGCAAATGTTCCTAAGTAAAGTTTTTTTGGTGAAAAACTTGTCTAGAAAATTCTTAAAGATTTTGTTTTTTTTCAAAATACACAAAGTATTTCCAAGCATATTCTTCTAAGTGTGCAAATTCTTTTAAAACAAAATTTTCCCAATTCTCAAAGTTGAAATTTTTTAGGGAAATTTGGATTCAAAATTTTGCCTAAGTAATTTTTTTTGTAAAAGCTTTTAACAAAATTTAGGCTTGCTTTTCAAAAGTGTTTGTTGATACAAATGCTTTTACTCTTTTTGAAACACCTTGTCAAAAACTTATTTTTGGTAAAACTCAAAACTCTCTATTAGAAACCTTGTTCGCCCATGTATGTTTTTGATATATGTCAAAGGGGGAAGAAAGGTCAAAGTTAAGAGTTAAGTTAATTGTTGTTTTATAACACAATTATTCAGGGGGAGTATGAGAAATTTTTTCAAAATTACATTGGTTTTAGACTTTATACTGTTCAGAATTACGATGTTTTATTGATCTTAACCTTCTTGCTTAAACTGTTGTAATTTTTACTTAACATTGAATTGTGTTGCCATAAATCAAAAAGGGGGAGATTGTTGGTGCAGGAAGCACCATATTGAAGCTTGTTTTGATATTGGCAAAGGGTTCAAAGTTAAGTATTATTGGTGATCTAACAATGTTACTCAAGTGTGCAGGAAAAGTCCTAGCGAAGGGCTGCTAGGCACTTGGCAAAAGGACTGCCAGGAAACAAAGTCATGGCGAAGGACAGCTAGGCACCTGGCGAAGGAATGCCAGGATACAAAGCCTAGCGAAGGACTGCTAGGCACCTGGCGAAGGAATGCCAGGGTACAAAGCCCTAGCGAAGGACTGCTAGGCACCTAGCGAAGGAATGCCAGGATACAAAGCCATAGTGAAGGACTGCTAGGCACCTGGCGAAGGAATGCCAGGACACGAAGACCTGGCGAAGGACTGCTGGGCACCAAGCGAAGGATTGGTGGTACTGAAGACCTAGCGAAGGACTGCTGGGCAAAAGTCCAACCGGAGGAGCCGGTTGGCAACAAGTAAATTCTCCTGAGAGGAGTAGGTGAGGACGCGTTCCTCGTCGAGGGAACAGTAGGCATCGGTTCGACCTAGGGCTCCATTTTGGAGACCCAATGTCAGAGCCAAGACAGCTACGGCTGTAAGAATCACTAACATTGTTGCTTTATCTTGTTTGGTACTAACCCTGGATGCAGGACCGAAGGAACGAGTGTCTGCAGCTCAGAAAGCCTCAAAGGAGTGAGGCAGCAGCTGGGTTGGGCGCCCGGAAGGACCCGGGCGCCCTAAGTAAAGCCAAACATGAGTTCATCAAAAGTACGCTTCGGAAGCATACTGGGCATGGCGCCCCCAGCGTCCCGGGTGCCCCCAGTGCCCAGGGCGCCCCGGGCTTGAGCCAACGAAGCGGATAAAGATCATCCAGCTGAGAAGCCCGCTGAATGAGTCAACCAGGGTGCCCCCAGCGTCCTGGGCGCCCCCACAGTCAACTCTCAGCCCTATTTGAGTGGGATAAGGGCTGACGGAGAGTTGCTCGGATCGGGTGACACGTGGGGGGGGGCACCCCCAACGTTCAGGGTGCCCCAAGAGGCTATAAAGAGCGCCTCGACCCCAAGGCTTCAACATTCACTGCTTCCAACGCCAATACGCTCTTCTACTCAAACGCTTTGCTCCGGAAACCTCCCAACTCGAGATACAAGCGCCGACGACGTCCCTCTGCTCCGAGATACATTCCACACCGGACGTCGGTAACGAAGAGCTGTCTTTTTAAGTTTACTGTACTGCAATTGTAATATCTGTTTGTAAACTATTTTCGTACATATATAATTGCCCGCAGTAAACGGTCAACGACCGTGGGCCTTGGAGTAGGAGCCGACCGCGACTCCGAACCAAGTAAAATCTTGGTGTTTGTGTGTTGTTTAGTTTTAATTTTTCCACTGCGTATTCTCTTTTTCAATCCGAAATAATTTACAATATTCACCCCCCCTCTATCGTATTCTCTCGATCCAACACTTAATAAATAAGGTTGAGTCAATTTGTCCTTGTTTAAATTCTTTAGAAGTTAGATAGGTTGATAAGCGTTCATACCAGAACCTAAGTGCTTGTTTTAGTCCATAAAGTGGTTTCGTGAGTTTGTAAACATGGTCAGGTCTTTCTAAGTCCTCAAAACCAGGGGGTTGTCCTACATAGACTTCTTCCTTAATAAATCCTTTTAGAAAAGCTGACTTTACATCCATTTGGTAGAGTTTAAATCCTTTATGGGATGCAAAGGCTAACATCATTCTAATGGACTCAAGTCTAGCTACTAGGGCATATGTTTCATCATAATCTAATCCCTCTACTTGACTGAACCCTTTGGCTACTAAGCGGGCTTTGTTTCTCACTATTTCTCCTTGATCATTTAGCTTATTCCTAAACACCCACTTAGTATCAATAATGGATTTTCCATTAGGTTTAGGTACCAATTCCCAAACTTGGTTCCTCTCAAACTGGGCTAACTCTTCTTGCATTGCTATGATCCAATGAGGATCAGGTAAGGCTTCCTCTATAGTCTTAGGTTCATTTTTTGAAATCATTGCAATCTGACTAAGGTTCCTATAGGCGGACCTAGTTCTGACTCCTAAGGTTGGATCACTCACAATTTGATCAGTTGGGTGACTGAGTCTAGGTTTCTTAGTTTTTCTGGAACGTCGTTCAGCCTCAGGTCCGGCTGGTCGGTTCGGTTCAGTATTTGGTTCAATTGACTCAATAGTTGGTTCAATAGTTAGTTCATTTAGGGGTTCAATTAAAGGTTCAACAGTTTGTTCATTATCTTCTTGATCAGTATTTGATGAATTTAGATGTGGATTATCAGATTTTGAATTAATTTCTTCATCAAATATTAGATTTATAGTTTCTTCAATTTTCTTGGTTTGTTTATTGTAAACCCTATAGGCTCTACTTGTTGTTGAATATCCTAGGAAGATGCCTGGGGTTGACTTAGACTGGAATTTACCTAGATAGTCCTTGGTGTTTAGGATATGAACTTTGCACCCAAAGACCCTTAGGTAGTGTAGGTTTGGAAGTCTATGGTAGTATAATTCATAGGGTGTTTTATTGTGTCGTTTGTTAATTAGGACCCTATTTTGGATGTAACAAGCCGTATTAATTGCTTCTGCCCAATATTGGTTAGCTAGGTTGAATTCATTGAGCATAGCCCTAGCGGCTTCCTGTAGGGTTCTATTTTTCCTTTCAACTATCCCATTTTGCTGGGGGGTTATAGGACACGAAAATTCATGTATATACCCATTTACCTTACAAAATTCCTCGAATTGTTGATTTTCAAACTCTCCCCCGTGGTCACTCGTAAGTCTTTTGATTTTGGTATCGTTTTAATTTTCAATTAACTTATAAAAATCATTAAATAGGATTAGGGTTTCATCTTTGGTCTTTAGAAACCTAACCCAGGTAAACCTAGAGTAATCATCAACAATTACTAAGCAGTACCGGTTTCCGCTTAGTGACTTGGCTCCATGTGAATCAAATAGGTCAAGGTGCAGGAGCTCAAGTGTGGTTTGAGTTAGCTCAGATTGAATTAGTTTGTGATTAGACCTGGTTTGTTTACCTTGATTACATGATTTACATATTAAGTTTTCATGGTTCTTAATTTTAGGGATACCTTTAATTAGGCCAAGTTGGGTGATTTTTGAAATTAATCTCAGATTAGTGTGACCTAATCTCCTATACCAGAGGTTCGATTGTTCTAACTGAGTTAACATGCATTTAGGTACTAGGGGTAGGTTTATAGTGTAAACATTATTTTTCCTAGTGCCCTTAAGAATGATTTCTAAGTCTTGCAAGTTTCTAATCAGGCAGTTAGAGTTGTTAAAGGTAACTACATAACCAGTATCACACAATTGACTTATGCTAAGCAAGTTAAATTTAAAATCTTCAACCAAAAGAACCTTTTTAATAACAAAGTCAGATTTAAGTTCAATGTTACCTGACCCAATCACCTTGAGTGTAGCATTGTTGCCAAATGCTACTGAGCCTAGGTTCTTGAACTTGAGTTTGGTGAATTTCAATTTATCCCCAGTCATGTGTCTGGAGCACCCGCTATCCAGCATCCATTGGTCTAAATCTTTATGTTCCTACACATAAAGAGTATTATTGATTTGGATCCAATAAGAATCAGGAATAGCCTAAATTGATTTTCACAACCTAGTCTGTCTCACCCAATCTAGAGTTATCAATCACATTTGCCTTATGGGTTTTTGTGAGACAGGCTTTAGTAGACAGAATTATTTTGAAAAATCATGATTTATTTTGAAAAAGTTAGATTAATTTTGAAAATAATTGTTTTGAATTTATTTTGAAAAAGAGTGTTTGAATCTACAATTAACTGAAAATTTGTGTTAGATTCGAATTTGACAAAGAATGATTTGAATTTAAATTTCAAAAATTGGCTTCTAGGTCTTGGCGAGGCACTAGGCCTTCTTTGGTCGTAGCCTTATTGGATCATCAACTCTTTCCTTGACAAAGCCTTTTAATGAAATTTCATTTTCAAAATTACGTTTTGAAAAATTCTGGTCTAACTAGTTTGGGTTTTGGATCGGTAGCTTCGGCTAGTTCCACCAAAATGGCTTCCCTAACGTACTATCATCCCACCGCCACCCAATACTATGTTGTTCAAATTTCACTTAATTGGTTCAGTCCTTAAACTAACCAGTCCTAAGTCTAAGCATAGTAAATTGCAGAAATTAAATAGACAAGCAATCGTGCAATTTAAAACAAGAATAGAAATTTATCTAACTATGAAAATTGTTTTTAATTTGGCTCCCCCTGGACTAAAGCCACGATAATGATTTGGCAAGATGTGAATCTTGTCCTTGGGGATCCAATACTGATTTGATCCAGTTTGTTTGTTCAGGCACAGTTTGGGTACCCATGCCTGAATTTTACGTCTAGACTAATTCAGTACAACATAGTATGATCTTCGTCTAGACATCGTTTAGAACCGACTTCTATTTTCCAAGGATCATGTCAAGACCCTTGGAACCAGAAGTGAATCGTTCTAAGGCTGCTCTAAGGTCCTTGACTTGAGTTTTCAAGGAGGAGTTCTCTTTCTCAAGTTTTTCAACTTGAGTAGAGGTTCCTTCTTGAACCTTCGCAGTTAAGGATCCAGAGTTAGCTCCCTCTTTCAGGAGTTTTACTTCCTGTCGGAGAGATTCGACTTGGATTTTGGCATTCGCCAAGTCTCGAGAAAGATAAGTAATTAATTTGGTTAATTGATTTCTAGAAAACCCGCTTACAGTGATTTCACCGTCTTCTGAAAATGTAAGCTTCCCGTCATCCGGCTCCGATTCTGACTCGGTCTCGATTTCTTCTGAGGCAGTCAGGGCGAGCAAGTTCGACTGTGGGGCCTCTTCTTCTTCTTCGGACGAGGATTCATCCCACGTTGCCTGAAGGGCCTTCTTCTTTCTTGTCTACTTTGTTTCCTTCAGATTGGGGCATTCCGTCTTGTAGTGACCCTTCTTTTTGCATTCGTAATAGGTCACATTTGGTTTGTTCTTATCATTTGAAGGTTCAGCTGGTTCTTCCTTTCTTCGGCTAGCTTTCCTTCTGTTGGTCTAGTTTTTTAGTTCTTTGTATTAGTCCCGAGCTAGCCGAACCAGCTTAGGTCGATTTCCTTCGCTTTCTTCTGAGTCTGAATCAGACTCGGGTGCAGGTTGAGGTTTCTTCTTGGTCATCTTTCCAGTTTTACCTGCAACAAAAGCAATGCCTTTCTCGACCAGATTGTAGTTAATCTGTTCATGTAATTCGAGTTCCAAAAATAATTCATCTAGTTTAATTTTAGACAAATCCCTTGAAACTTTGTACGCATATACCATAGATGCCCACAAAGTATTTCTAGGGAAGGCATTAAGAGCATACCTGATCAGGTCACGGTTCTCTACCTTGTGACCGATGTTGAGTAGACCGTTCATCAGCTCCTGAATTCTGGCATGGAGCTGAGCTGCAGATTTGCTGTCGTTCATCTTGATTGTGTGAAACTTGTTCAGCAGAAGGTCCCTTTTGCTGATTCGGGTGTCGGAGGTTCCTTCGTGTAATTCAATTAGCTTACCCCAGAGTTCCTTTGCACTGTTGAATGGACCCACCTGGTTCAGCTCATCTTTGGTTAGGCCTCATTGGAGTGTTTGGGTTGCTTTAGCATCAGCCTCGATTTTCTTTTTGAGTGAAGCGTCCCATTCAGTGTAAGATTGTGGCACTCCTTCAGCATTTCTGGGGATTTCCAGACCGGATTGGATAATTATCCACATGTCCACTTGAGTTTTCAGGTGGACTTCCAACCTACTCTTCCAATAGGAGAAATTCTCCCCACTGAAGAGTGGTGGTCTGGCAGTACTGAAGCCCTCTTGCATGGCCATTTAGGAATTACTGAAAAGAAAGAGAGAGAGAGAAAAAACGTCCCAAGACTTGGTCTTGGATTAGCAGTGCGGGAAGAGAAAATAAAATTTTATCGAGTGGTGTTGCACCAACCTCGATTAACGAAACAAATTCGATTAAAAAAATTCGAAGGAAAAAATTTGAAAAAAAATCTCAAATTGGTGGTTGCACCAAATTTGAGCTTCCCCGCTCTGATACCACTTGTTGGATCGAGAGAATACAATAGAGGGGGGGTGAATATCGTAAAACCGTTTCGGATTAGATTGAGAGAAATTATGCAGCGGAAATAAAAAAAACAAACGCGAACACAAGGTTTTTTACTTGGTTCGGAGTCGCGGTCGGCTCCTACTCCAAGGCCCACGGTCCTTGACCGTTTACTACGGGCAATTCTATAATCGCGCAAGTTATTACAAAAATTTGTACAGTAATAGTGCAGTAAAAAGTACAATTATGCTCTTTATTACCGACACCCGGTGTAGATCATTCTTCGGTGCGGAGGGTCGTCGTCGGCGCTTGAATCTCGAGATAGGAGGTTTCCGGAGCAGAGCGCTTGAGTCGAAGAGCGTAGAGGCGTTGGAAGAATTGATATCAAAGCCTTGGGGGTCGAACCCCTTTTATAGCACTCCTGGGGGCGCCCGGGACGCTGGGGGCGCCTGACACGTGCCTTCGGATCCGAGAACCCTCATCGAAGCTCGGTCAGAGCTTATCCCTCCAAAATCGGGCTCGGAGCTGACGGGGGCGCCCGGGACACTGGGGCGCCCCGGTTAACTTGGTCTGCTGGCTTCTCGGCTTAGTTAAATTCTATCGTTTCGTTGGCTTGGGCCCAGGGCGCTCGAGGCATCCGGGGCGCCCGGGAGCTTGAGGGCGCCTGCCCCAGTGAGCTTCCGAAGCAACTCTTGCTCAACTTCTCGTTTGGCCTTGGCCTTGGGTGCCCGGGACCTCCCAGGCGCCTAACCCAGCTGTTGCCCTTCTCCTTTGGGGCGTTCTGAGCTGCAGAAACTCATTCCTTCTAGGGTTAGTACCAAACATAATAAAGCAAGAATGTTAGTGATTTTTACAGTCGTAGCTGTCTTGGTTCTGACTTTGGGTGTAACACCCGCCTTTTTTCCCAGACCTTACGGTGTGGCGAGAGATGGCGTTACGCTAACATACATATAGGCATATGAATATCTTACTGCAACGGAAGCATTTAAAACTTTATACATATGCGTTTAACCCATGCAACTAATACTTGAATCATGTATACATGTCTCAACTATCATTCCTAAACATAGTGACATGGTAACATAGCATATTAACATCATACTTAGCATCATGATATAAAGTCACATAAGTCATCCATTAGGGAACATAAGTAGCAAGTGCATATTTTTTTGACAAAACCATTATAAGTGTAGCATGAGACTCGCAAAATATCGGACACGTGACAGAGTATAGACATTAAAAATTTTTCTTTTCTCTTGCCATGTCACTGCCACACACACACTCTTGCCCCTCCTGCTGCTTCCCCTACTATCCTCTTGTTTGATCTGCTGTATAAGAAAGTAAAACTATAAGCACATAAGCTTAGTAAGACTCTTTCCTACTCACTAAAACCATACATCGCATAACATAAAACATATAACATTCTTAACCTATAAATGTTCTTGATACAAAACATAGGCATATAAAACACTTAACATAGCATGATTCTTGTCATAACATAACAACATGGCATGGTTCTTGTCATAGAAATAAACATATGAAATACTTAACATGGCATGGTTCTTGGCATAAACATAAACATATGAAATACTTAACATGGCATGGTTCTTGGCATAAACATAAACATATGAAATACTTAACATGGCATGGATGCATAACATGAATGGATGCATGAGTCAAATGCATATAACATAAGGATGCTTATTTGAAAACCATAATTATAGATATTTAAACATAATCATAACATCATGGGGGTCCCCGGCTTGTACCACATACATACATCATATGCGTGCATCCCTAAGTAAATATGAGGTAGCTAGTCTCGACCTACTAGGGTAGGAACAGCTACGGTAGTTCCAAAAACCGAGGCGTTCTTAAGGTGCCCATCCCTGTTGGACAGCTACGGTAGTCCCAGGACCGTAGACAGCTACGGTAGTCCAGAACCGAGGCGTTCTTAAGGTGCCCATCCCTTGTACCCTTACTTTGGTCCGATACAAGCCCATTCATAAAGTAAAATAACTTCACATGCTTCATCATTCATAGAACATACATAGCAAACTTAAAGACATAAACATAACCTTGTTACATGAAGCATGACATAAAGCATACTTGGCATTTCATCATTCATACCTAATTCATAACATCATTATGCCCTCAAGGCATAAACATTATCTTCATTCATCACCTTCATTCATAAGACATGACATACATACATAATTATGCCTTAAGGCATAAACATCATCATAGTTCATAAAGCTTGCATGATCATGGTACATAAGGTAAGCATGCATTTCATACATAGTACATGTCACTTAGCATACATAATCATAGTACCTATCATAAGCGTCCATGGGTAGGATTCATATGAACATGATACATACTACCTAGGTTCATGACATTCAACATAGAACATGCATAGGTCTACTTAACCATATAGCTATCATAGGCATTTAACTTAAAATATGCATCATTTTACACAAACATGAGACCTTCTTCATAACACATGTGTTCATGGCTTAGAACTTAAAACATTCATGAATGAAACCTACTAAACATGGTATCTAACATAAACATACAAAATCATGAAGCATAGCACTTAAGGTTAGGGTTTTAGATAACATAAAATTCATACCACATGCTTGAACCTATATATGTACATCATAATAAGCCATAAACAAGTATTCTTGAAACCCTAACTCAACCTAAACCCTAATTGGGGTGCTTGGCTGAGAGTTGGAAGAAGAGGGATCCTATCATATAAGATACCATAAGTGAAGAAAACTCATACATTACATACTATGCCATAGGAAGCCATTAGAACCCATGATTAGGGCTAACCCTAAGTTTTAGCCCTACAAATTGGCCTTGGCCGAAACCCTATAGGGTCCCAAGTACATGGAAAAATTCATACACTTCCCAATTTACATCTAATACCTTACATACAACACCATAGGAAACCATTAGAACCTTTGCTTGGAGTTAGCCCTAACTCCTTGCCCCATAACCTAACTTGGCCGAAACTTACAAGGGTCATAAGGCATGTAAAAATTCACATAAATCACCATTAACATCCCTTGTATCATGAGAAAACATAAGAAATATTATTAGAGAGTTAGATCCAATCCTAACTATGAAAACATGTTGGTGGCCGAAACTTGTATAGCGCTTTAGGGTGCTACAAAATTTCCCCAAGTCATAATTTATTCTTTATTTATCATAAGAAAATATTAGGGAGCATGAGTGAGGGTTTACATTGTTGATACAGTCTGGCCCTGATTGTTGTTTTGGTGTTGACATCGATTTTAGTTTAGGTTGATTATGATTATGATGATTATGATTAAGTCCTGATCAAGGATTAGGCATGATATGGAAAATCCTAGCCTGGATGGCTAGGTGTTGGAAAATCCTAACCTGGAGGGTTAGGTGTGAAAAGTCCTAGCTTGGAGGGCTAGGTGATGGAAAAGTCCTAATTCGGAAGGGTTGGGTGAAAAGTCCTAGCTTGGAGGGCTAGGTGAAAAGTCCTAACTTGGAGGGTTAGGTGCAAATTCCCATCCTGGAGAATTAGGTGAAAAAGTCCTGGCTTGGAGGGTCAGGTGCCTAGCTTGGAGGGCTATGTTGGATGATGTTCTAAATCGGAAGGGTTGGGTGAAAATGTTGGTGCAGAAAGCACCAAAGTCAAACCTGTGTTTTGATAATGGCAACAGGGTTCAAAAGTTAAGTCTTACTTGTTGTCTAACAAGTTACTCTAGTGTGCAGAGCAAAAAGTCCTAGCGAAGGACTGCTAGGCACTGGCGAAGGAATGCCAAAGCAAAAAGTCCTAGCGAAGGACTGCTAGGCACTGGCGAAGGAATGCCAGAGCAAAAAGCCCTAGTGAAGGAATACTAGGCACTGGCGAAGGAATGCCAGGGTAAAAGCCCTAGCGAAGGACTGCTAGGCACTGGCGAAGGAATGCCAGGGACTAAAGCCCTAGCGAAGGACTGCTAGGCAACGGACGAAGGACAGCTCAGTATCCAAGACCTGGCAAAGGACCGCCGGGCAAAAGTCCAACCAGAGGAGCGGTTGGCATCAGGTACATTCTCCCGAGAGGAGTAGGTGAGGACGCGTTCCCCGTCGAGGGAACAGTAGGCGTCAGTTCGACCTAGGGCTCCATTTTGGAGGCCCAAAGTCAGAACCAAGACAGCCAAGGCTGTATAAACTAATATTTTATTGTTTTATTGTGTTTTGGACTAACCCTGGATGCAGGACCGAAGGAACGAGTGTCTGCAGCTCAGAGAGCCTCAAAGGAATGAGGCAACAGCTGACCAGGGCGCCCAGAGTGTCCCGGGCGCCCCCAAGGTGAACACAAAACACAAGAAAACAAAGGGAGCTTCGACAGTTCAACACCCGGGCGCCGGTGCTCCCGGGCGGCCCCGCTGTCCCGGGCGCCCCCAACAGCAAAGTACCGAAGCAGCTCCCCTCGAAGCCAAGAAGATAGAAGTTTGACCCGGTCAATCCGGGCGCCCCGAGCGCTCCGAGCGCCCCGGTCAAAACTGATCCCGAAGGTAAAGGGATCAGACGCTGACCGAGCAACTTGCGGATCGTCTGACACGTGGGGGGGCGCCCCCGACGTCCCGGGCGCCCCCAGGCCCTATATAAAGGGCCCTCGACCCCAAGCTTCAGGCATCACTTCAATCAACGCTTCCACACTCTTCTGCTCTCGCGCCTCGCTCCGGAAACCTCCCAATTCGAGCCGACGACGTCCTGCTGCCCCGAAAAAGACAACCTACATCGGATGTCGGTAAAAGAAGAGTCTCTTTTCAATTGATAAGTTTACTGTACTGTATTTGTAAATCAATCTTTGTAAACTATAATTGCGCCTCATATAGAATTGCCCAAAGTAAACGGTCAACGACCGTGGGCCTTGGAGTAGGAGTCGACCTAGGCTCCGAACCAAGTAAAAATTACTGTGTTCGCGTGTTTGCCTTTATCTTCCGTTGTGCAATCGCTTTTTACATAAATCCTAACGTTTTCCGATATTCACCCCCCCTCTATCGGTTCTCTCGATCCAACAGAAAAGTCCTAGCTTGGAGGGCTAGGTGAAAAGTGCTAGCTTTGAGGGCTAGGTGAAAAGTCCTAACTTGGAGGGTTAGGTGCAAATTCCCAACTTGGAGAGTTAGATGAAAAATCCTTGGCTTGGAGGGCTAAGGTGGATGAAACACTAGCTTGGAGGGCTAGGGTTGAGTCCCTGGATTGGTCTGGTGACCGATCAGGGCATTGGCACGCTGCTCCTTCGTGGATCGGTCTGGTGACCGATCCAGCGATGTCTGATCGAATTGGTGACCGATCAGGGAGCGCACAGTGAGGTTGGGAACCTACTGTGTGGCTTCTGATCGGTCCGGTGACCGATCAGGGAGCAGGCTGCTTCCTTGCTGCCTTGCTCCTGATCGGTCTGGTGACCGATCAGGGAGCGGGAAGTGAGTGAGTTCCCTTGCTGATCAAGTCCTGAACGGTCCGGTGACCGATCAGGGACTTAGGAGCTGATTAAAAAACCACTGTTCATCTGTCCTGATCGGTCTGGGTGACCGATCAGGCTTGACTCTGATCGGTCTGGTGACTGATCAGGCTTCACTCTGATCAGTCCGGAGACCAATCAGGCTGTGTTGCCGTAAGAGCTGGGAATCCTAGCACAGCAGTAGATCGGTCTGGTGACCGATCCACAAGTCCTGGATCGGTCCGGTGACCGATCACTTTAATTCAAATTGCACTGTCAGACGCGGTCAGAGCGTCTGATCGTATCCGATTCGCTGCTGTTTGCCTCTGATATTTGATTTACTGTATGATTTACTGGTCTAACAGTCTGATTAAGCTGCAAGTGACAGGGGAGGATTCAAACACTCAAGGAGAGGTCAATGGAGGCTTTCCTTGGAGCAGGTTTGTCTGATTCTCCATTTCAGGTTGCAACGGCCGAGCTGCAGACTGGAGCCGAGACTGGGGCTTGGCTGAGGGGATCTCAGGAAGACCAGAGAGGGCTCAGTGGTAGCTGGCGTTGGTAGTGAAGTAGCTGGAGGCTACGGAGGATGTTGTCACCTGGTGCTGTGTGAAGAATCAAAAGGGCGGAAGTTGGCTTCGTGGAAGCAGAGTTCATGAACTTGTGTTCTTGCCGCGCCTTGTGTTCTCCACAACTTGCTTGCTGTGTTCTTGAAGTTTTCATCAATTTGAGCAAGCGATCAAGAAGCAATCATCCATTACTTTAGCGCTTGAAGGAGAGAACAAGGAGCTTGGAGTCCGACAGTGGGAAGACACGAAGAAGGGTTCTTGCGTGAGATCGCCACTGGGTGGAGCTCAGGGAAGCTTGCTTTGTTCTTGTCCTTGCTAAGTGTTTGAGTAAGATCCTTCTTGTTGTTTCTTTGTGCTTAAACTATATCTGTGATTGAAACGCTGTGGAGAGGTTTCTCCACCGAGAAGGAGGTTGCGTTATATCCGGTGAAAACCGGGGCTTGATCTGCCGACGATCAAGGGATCGCCCACCTTAAGGGCACGCCAAGGAGTAGGGGCAAGTTATCCCCGAACCTTGTAAACCCTCTTGTTAGCGATCTTGGCAGTTGTCTCTGTTTGCTGTCATTTCTGTTTTCGTTTACTGCACTGCTTCATTCTTCTTTGTTTCTTCCGCTGTGCTACTGATAAGTTGAGTGCAGGAAATTTGTTAAGTGCAAGAAAAAAGTGATTGACTATATTCACCCCCCCTCTCTAGCCATCTCATTTCCAACAAGTGGTATCAGAGCTTGGGGCTCTGTTTACGGCTTAACATCCGAGAGTTATCAACAAGATGGCTTTGAGAGAAGGTTTCTCCACCACCCGACCTCCATTCTTCGATGGCGCTGATTTCCAATATTGGAGATCGAAGATGGAATATTACTTGAAGATGGACATCCATACTTGGTTCGCGGTGAAGGAGGGATTCACCCCTCCTAAGGATGATGAAGGCAAAGAACTCGAATCGTGGAGGTGGACTGCTGAACAAACTCGGAAGAGTGAAGCCGACGCGAAGGCGGTTGTCACTCTACAATGTGGCATGAACAAAGATCAACTCATCAAAGTTGGTCCTTTCACAAGTGCAAAGGACTTGTGGAACAAACTCATTGAGCTTCATGAGGGCACCCGGGATTCTAGAATCGCAAAGAGGGACTTGTTCCTCAATCAACTCCAAAATCTCTCCATGAAGGAGAATGAGTCGGTAAGTGAGCTCCATAGCCAGTTCAAGGAAGTCTTCAATGGGCTTCACTCAATTGATGAAAAGGTCGAGAACCGCGACCTTGTGAGGTATGTCTTGAAAGCATTTCCAAGGAATGCTTTGTGGTCATCCATGGTGGATGCCTACAAAGTATCCAAGGATTTATCTATTGTAAAGTTAGATGATTTATTTTGTGAGATGGAATTGCATGAAATGGCTAACAAAGGCCCCAAGGAGAAGGGGATTGCCTTAGTTGCAGGGGACCGAACCAACAAGAAGAAGAAGGAGAAGAAGAAGGAGAAGGAAGTCTCTTCATCTTCATCTCTTCCGAATCCGAGTCTGATTCTGAAGAAGATGGCAGCGGCTCTTCTTCATCCGAAATGGCAAACTTCATGCGAAGGATGATGAGAAGGGATCGACGCTTCAAGAATAGAGGTAACCCTAGTGAATCCAAACTTGATAAGACTAATGCATCTTGCTTTGAGTGTGGTAGAAAAGGGTATTTCAAGAATGAATGTCCGAAATTGAAGAAGAAGGAGGAGAAATCCAAAAGAAATGAAGAGAGATCCAAGAAGAAGAAGAAGGCCTTGAAGGCCACTTGGGATGAGTCATCCTCAAGCTCATCCGATGAAGAGGAGGAGAAGAGCACAAGGCAAGTGACACTCATGGCTCTTGGAGAGGAGAGCAGTGATGAGTCTTCAAGTTCCTCAAACGCGGCTTCATCATCTTCGGATGATGAAGAGGTAACTTCTCCCGAGCTTGAAAAGTGTTATAGAGCAATTGCATGTTTAACTAGTATGCTTAAGAAATCAAAGAATAAGGTTAAAGCATTGCAATTAGAAATTGATCAATTGAAGGCATCTAGAGATGATAACCTTGATGATTTGCATGTTGAATTGCTAGAAGATGAAATTAAATCTTTGAAACATGAGATTGTAAAGTTGAAGTCCTCTAAGGTTGAGGAAGTCAATGATTTGCATGATGAATTGCTAGTAGAGGAAAACCAATCATTGAAGAGTGAAGTTGAGAAGCTCAAGAATATTCTTGGGAAATTCTCAACTAGCTCTAAGACCCTAGACATGATCCTAAATGCCCAAAGGGCAGTTTACAATAGGGCCGGTATTGGTTACCGACCCAAAGAACCCTCATTTGTGTCTCTCATGTCTAGGACTGATATGAGACAATCTAGGACACCCAAAATCCAAAAGAAAATAGTCAAGGCATGGGTGCCTAAGTCATGTTTAGTTGATGCTTTAGGTCCAAAGGTTTGGGTACCTAAAACTTCTATTTTTCGAATTATGGCATCTATCAACTTGGTTCGTTGATAGTGGATGTTCCAAACACATGACCGGGGATAGATCATTGTTTACCACACTTCACAAGAAAAGTAGAGGTAATGTATCATTTGGTAACAATGGTAGTCTTAAGATCATAGGAATAGGAGACATTCAAATATCTGAATGTCTTAGAATTTCTAATGTCCTTCTAGTCAAGGGGATGAAATTTAATCTCCTAAGTGTGAGCCAATTGTGTGACACGGGTTACACAATTGACTTCCAACCAAGTCAATGTCTAGTTAGACAACATGACACCTTGGACACGGTACTAGTAGGAGCAAGAGTAGACAATATTTATCAAGTTTCATTTAAAAGTGTTACTAATGCTTTTGCTAAGTGTCTCATGTCAAAAGAAGAAGAATCCACCCTTTGGCACCGGAGGTTAGCACATGTCAACATGAAGAACATCCGGAAGTTGGCCAACAAGGGACTAGTCCGTGGCTTACCAAGCATCAAGTATGAGAAAGACAAACTTTGTGATGCATGTCAAATGGGTAAGCAAACAAAATCTGCACATAAAGGTAAAAGCGCTGTAAGTACTTCCAATGCATTAGATTTACTTCATATGGATCTATTTGATTGTAGTACCATCATATCATTGAATGGAAGTAGATATTGCTTTGTTATCATTGATGATTTTACTAGATATACATGGACTTACTTTTTAAAATATAAGGAACAAACCTTAGATATCTTCAATTCTTTTTGTAGAAGAGTTGAAAATGAAAAATCATCAACCATTAAGACAATTAGAAGTGATCATGGAGGTGAATTTCAAAACCAAAGGTTTTCAGAATTTTGTCAAGATAGAGGTTATAAGCATGAGTTCTCTACTCCTAGAACACCACAACAAAATGGTGTTATAGAGAGGAAGAACCGTGTACTTCAAGAGGCTGTACGAAGCATGCTTAATGAGTACTCACTCCTGAGTTACTTGTGGGCTGAAGCTGTAAATATAGCTTGCTATGTGCAAAACCGGGTCCTCATTCATAGATTTCTAGGAAAGACTCCCCATGAACTATGGTTTGGGAAACCACCTACGGTTAAACACCTTAGGGTGTTTGGTTGTAAGGTGTTCATTCTAAACACCAAGGACCACCTTGGGAAGTTCACGGCAAAGGCTGATGAAGGGATACTAGTCGGGTACTCCCTCGTTAGCAAAGTCTACCGAGTCTACAACAAGAAATCTAGATTAGTTGAAAAGTCTTCTGATGTGGTTTTTGAAGAAATTCCAAAATCAAGTGACCAATCAGAAAATGTAGAAGGAGTTCAACTCGAACTTAGGAGACTAAGTTTGAATGAAACTCTGAGTGTTGTTGATGGTGATGAGTCTGATGACGGTGAACCTAGACAACCCATTGATCAGCCGGATCCTGAGGCTGAACTTGTGTCTAGTGAACCAGTTCAAGAAGCACCACCAACTCCTAGGCAAACTAGATTAGCCTCTAGTCATCCCCAAGACCAAATTGTTGGAGACATCCATCAGGGGGTTAGAACTAGATCATTCTTCCGGAATGAGGCTAATGAAGTTGCCCTAATTTCAGAAATTGAACCTAGAAAAATTGATGAAGCATTAAATGATCCCGATTGGATCATTGCAATGCAAGATGAGCTAGGTCAATTTGAGAGGAGTCAAGTTTGGGACTTAGTCCCTAGACCCAAGAAGACCACCATTATTGGAACCAAATGGGTCTTCAAAAACAAATTGAACCATAAGGGAGAAATCATTAGAAACAAGGCACGCTTGGTAGCCAAGGGCTATAGTCAAGTTGAAGGCCTTGATTATGATGAGACCTATGCTCCCGTGGCACGATTAGAGTCCATCCGATTGATGCTTGCTTTTGCAGCTCATCGTGATTTCAAATTATATCAAATGGACGTCAAATCGGCCTTCCTGAATGGTTTGATTAGAGAAGAGGTCTACGTCGAACAACCTCCGGGGTTTGAGAGTACCGAATTCCCAAACCACGTGTTCAAGCTCAAAAAGGCACTTTATGGCCTTAAACAAGCACCCCGAGCTTGGTATGAGCGGTTGTCGACATTCCTAATTGAGAAGGGCTTCGTTAGAGGCCAAATAGACCCTACGCTATTTCTACGAAGAGATGGTGACAATATTTTTGTAGCCCAAGTATATGTCGATGACATAATTTGTGGCTCAAATAATAAGGGATATTTAAATGAGTTCATTGGACACATGGAGAGTGAGTTTGAAATGAGTCTAGTGGGAGAGTTGACTTTCTTTCTTGGACTTGAAATCAAGAAAACTCGCGATGGTATCCATGTGCACCAATCAAAGTATACACAAGAAATGCTTCGCAAATTCAACATGAATGATTCAAAAGAGGTAACCACTCCTATGGCTACAAACACCAGATTAGACAATGATGAAAGTGGTAAACCTGTTGATTTGACTCAATATCGAAGCATGATAGGTAGCTTGCTATACCTCACGGCTAGTCGACCTGATATTCTTTTCGCTGTGGGTATGTGCGCTAGGTATCAAGTTTGTGCCAAGGAATCTCACTTAATCGCTGTTAATCAAATTTTGAGATATCTCAAGGGCACAATTGGAGTCGGTCTATGGTACCACCGTACCGAATCATTTGATTTAATTGGCTACACGGATTCCGACTACGCTGGATGTAAGTTGGACCGGAAAAGCACAAGTGGGGGTTGCCAATTCTTAGGTTCGTCCTTAGTAAGTTGGTCAAGTCGGAAGCAACATTGTGTTGCTCTCTCCACGGCCGAGGCAGAATATATCGCCATGGGAGAGAGTGTATCACAATTGTTGTGGATGATACATACTTTAGAGGACTATAGATTGAGTTACAAGGGTGTGCAAGTGTTATGTGATAACATTAGCACAATTAACTTAACCAAGAATCTAGTCCATCATTCTAGGACCAAACATATTGAGGTGCGTCATCACTTCATTAGGGATCATGTAGCTAGGGGAGATATTGTACTCTCTCATGTAGAGTCCAAATCAAACCTAGCCGACATTTTCACTAAACCACTTCCCGAAAATGAATTTAGTTTCTTAAGACGGGAGTTGGGAATGTGTCGCGCTTCATGATTTTCAAATGGCTTTCAAACCCTTCATGATTATTTCGAAATTGTTGGGAAACAATTGGGTAACTTTGGGGACATCTCACATAAACTATAAGGGTTACCAAAATATTTTTGTTTGCTAGATATGGGGTGAGATGTTAGGTTCAACTAAATTTCTCATAATGTCAATGCATCCCTTGAGAAATTAAGTTGACGAGATAATAATCACTGTGGTGACCAAGTATGGGGAAAACCATTGCATAACATATGTGTATATGGCTCCATGATCATACTTGGACATTCCAATCAAGGAAACTTGATTGGAACATTAGATTTGATACAAACTTAGTTGAAATTGCTTGAATGATTGTTGATTGAGTTTGACTCCATTTAGATGGATCAAAGTGATTGTTGAACCTATAAGGACTTTTGATCCTTGTTCAGGGATCAATTTTAGTCATGAGATCATATCCAAGTTCGATAAACTTCATCAGATCTCGGTGGAAAGTTTCAGAAATTCTGAAACTAAACATTTCAGTTCGTATCAGGGAGTATCAGGAACCCTGGTCGGTCACCGGACCGATCAGGAATAGGGCTGATTGGTCTCTAGACCGATCTGGCTCCTTCCTTTGGTGATCGGTCCACAGACCGATCAGCAAGGCAAGCAGTGACTTTCCGAAATTTTAACCAAATTTACTGAGCCAGCCTGGATCAGTCCCCAAACCGATCTGGCACCCTGCTGGGACCGGTCCATAGACCGATCAGGGGGCTCACATTAAGCCTCCCGAGCCTACTGATCTCTCCCTGATCGATCAACCGATCGATCAGGAGCATGCCTGATCGGTCACCCGACCGATAAGGCTCGGTTCAGTCCGATCAGGCTATAGCCTGATCGGTCTGGCGCTATCAGATCGAACGGTGATCCGTTCAGGTGCATTAAAATCTGGTTGGTGGACCGATCCACCAACCGATTAATTCTTCCCAAAACCCTTCACTTCCGAACCTAGCGGCGAAACCTCCCACTCGCGCCACCTTTGCTTCGTGAGAGAGCTCTCCAGTGCCTTCTTCTCCTTCCTTTCCGTGCGAGTTTGTGCGAAGGTCTCTACGGAAGTTCCCTGTTCTCTGCAAGTTCACGGTTTGCTCCAGTCTTCTGCGTTTCTGTCTTGCGCCGAGGCTTCTTCTGCGCAAGCTTTTTGTTAGTGATATGAGAGAAGTGTCCTAAGGCAATCGCCTTATGATTGTAAATATTCATTTTAATAAATGATAATTCACTATTTGAGTATACATGTTTGTGTATTTGATTGGGATCTTAAACTCATCTACTGAATGTCCACAATACAATTCACAGCATAAGAGAATTTGTGATAGGATCACAACTAGTGATTATCTCTAAATGTGCAATTGTGAAGTATTGAAAATATCCCTAGTCGATGAATTGATAAAAACGGACATTATCAATTCTGTTGAGACTAGCATGGGTTATTCTCTAATCAGCTGATTCTCACTGGCTGGTGACATTGGGATGTCCGGAGATAAACATGGATGCTAGTTAAGGGAACTAGTTCATTGGAGTGACTAGCTGTAAAACTTCATATGGTAATCTATATAGATATGTCAATGAAGTTCTTACTGCAGCTTAAGTGCGATGTTCCTTTGACTTGCGTTGTTCAAGTCATCTTGGTCATGAAGACTTATACTTTAACATCTTAAGCAAGCATCTCCTAAGAGGTGTGGACCCAGGATGATTGGGTATAAGCCGAAGTGCCCGAAGATGTTTGAGCAACCTACAAAGGATTCACCACTCCTTACGAGGAGATGTATACCCAGGCCTATCGTCGGATTGTTACTCAAAGCCTCTGGCCAGAGCATATCATGTTTAGAGTGCGAGTCTCTTAAATACATGAGAGTAATTAGAAATCCAAAGGACGAGAAAGACACTACTTGGGCTAGCTGTGACGTAGTCACCCTAGTGGGGACTGACACAAATAGACCGTGTCCTGAACCAAGTGGGTATAAGATGGTGAAGGGAATGGGGCACGATTCATTAGAGCTGCTGAAGGGTTTCAGAATTGTTAGTGATATGAGAGAAGTGTCCTAAGGCAATCGCCTTATGATTGTAAACATTTATTTTAATAAATGAGAATTCACTATTTGAGTGTACATGTTTGTGTATTTGATTGGGATCTTAAACTCATCTGCTGAATGTCCGCAATACAACTCATAGCATAAGAGAATTTGTGATGGGATCACAACTTGTGATTATCTCTAAATGTGCAAATGTGAAGTATTGAAAATATCCCTAGTCGATGAATTGATAAAAACGGACACTATCAATTCTGTTGAGACTAGCATGGGTTATTCTCTAATCAGCTGATTCTCACTGCCTGGTGACATTGGGATGTCCGGAGATAAACATGGATGCTAGTTAAGGGAACTAGTTCATTGGAGTGACTAGCTGTAAAACTTCATATGGTTATCTATATAGATATGTCAATGAAGTTCTTACTGCGGCTTAAGTGCGATGTTCCTTTGGCTTGCGGTGTTCAAGTCATCTTGGTCATGGAGACTTATACTTTAACATCTTAAGCAAGCATCTCCAAGGAGGTGTGGACCCAGGATGATTGGGTATAAGCCGAAGTGCCCGAAGATGTTTGAACAGCCTACAAAGGATTCACCACTCCTTGCGAGGAGATGTATACCCAGGCCTATCGTCGGATTGTTACTCAAAACCTCTGGCCAGAGTATATCATGTTTAGAGTGCGAGTCTCTAAAATACATGAGAGTAATTAGAAATCCAAAGGACGAGAAAGACACTACTTGGGCTAGGTGTGACGTAGTCAGCCTAGTGGGGACTGACACCATAGACCGTGTCCTGAACCAAGTGGATATAAGGTGGTGAAGGGAATGGGGCACGATTCATTAGAGCTGCTGAAGGGTTTCAGAATAATTTCTTCTGAGGTCAAACCGTTGATCTTTCGATTAATTGGGGATCATGATGTACTACTAGGTGCCACTCATGATCGTTCTATAATTAATGGGTTAATTATAGACGACCAACATAAATCGAAAGCCTATTTAGTCACACGCACTACGAGTAATCCGAGGGATTTAAAATGAGTTGAAAATTAGATTTTCCGATCAAAAGAAATAAGTCGAATCTGAGTTAGTCAGAGGCGCAATGGAAGCTAAAAATGGCTAAGTCTTTTGAAGGCTTTTTGGGCGAATTAAATGAGTTTAATTCGCGGCGGTTCGGGTTGGTTTGGCCGGCCAAAGAGGGTGTCAAAACCCCCTTTGGTGGCCGGCCAAATAAGAGGAGAAAACCAATTAATTTTGGTTTAATTAATAAAATAAATCTAGTGCTATTTATTTTATAAATTATGGATGAATAAATTTGTATAAAGAAATTTATATAAATAAAATTTATAGAAATTTATTCTTTTATGGAAGATTAAAATAATCCATGAATTGGTTTATTTTAATTTTATAAAATCAATTATGAATTGATTTTTCCATAATAAGAAAGTTTATAAATTTCTTATAAAAATTTATTCCATAATTTAAAGAGAAGAAGAATTAGTTTTATTATAAATTAGTTTATAATAAAGACTCGGTTTAAACGGAATAATTAATAAGAAAATTTATAAGATAAATTTCTTATAACTAATTCCGTTAAATCCGTTAATTCGGTTTAGAGGGAGACTTAGCAAAGGAGTTGCTACTATATAAAGGAACCAAAGGCTAGCCCTTATTCCCAATTGAGTAATTGTTATTATTCTCTCCCTCTCTCTCTTAATCTCTCCTCCTCTCCCCTCTCTTGCCTAGGGCCGGCGCCCAACCTTGTGGTTTAGGGCCGGCGCACCCAACCTACATCCAAGGTGAAGTTGGCGTGAGCTATCAAGAAGAAGGAGAACCCGAACACGAAGAAGAAGAAGCGGATAGCGACTCCTCTCTTCTCGGAATTCGATTCCGTTACTTCGTTGGTTAGTTTCCTATCTTTCCTCTCTTGTTCATCTAGTTGTGCCTTCCGAGAATCTAGTAGTTCTCGTCGGCACAAAACTCGTGACTTTGCGAAGTCATCCCGAAGAGAACTCGGCGTGGACGCGAAGAGAGGCGGAGCTTCCAAGGGACGCTACGGTTGGATCTCGTCCCTTACTTCGAGTTACGAGAGGTACTTGGTAAATTTGTTTACTTTTCCGCAAAGTTTTATTTTATGATTATGTCAACACAATGTAAGGTTGCATGCTAGATACGAAGTTAAAATAATTTAGGAAATTATTTTATGCAAATTCTTCCGCTGCACGTAAAAATTTAAAATTTTACGAACTCGTATCCTTGTCGACATGCACCCGGTCCCAACAGTGGTATCAGAGCCGGTTAGTGTTCGACATTATCATATAATTGTTTTGCGGAACACTTTGTCATGATCTCAATTTCGGAAAAAATTTCAATTATGGAAACTTTCAAATTATAATAGATTTTAGATTTAGAAATTTCAAAGTTTGGAAATCTTCATGAAATTTCGCAAACGTTTGGAATTTTCTAGTTTCTAAAATTTTATGATAATTGTGAAAACTTCCCATCTTTGGAAACTTTCCAATTTTGGAAATTTTTCTATTTTAGAAATTTTCCAATTTTTGGAAATATGTAAGTTTTCTTTTTACCAGAAACTTACAATTATTCTGAAAAATTATTTTTGAAATCTCGCAATTTTGGGCACTTTCTTTTGAGAAAGTCTAGACAAATTCATGGACAGTTAATTGACAATTAAATTTGAATTGGTTTTTAAATTGACAACAAAATTCTTTATTTTGGATTGAGCCTCGGGGAGCCGTCCAATTTAAAGTTAGTTGTTGTAATTTAATTTCCCAATTTTTAATTGAAATTGTCATGTTTGATTTGGATTGAGCCTCGGGGAGCCGTCCAATTGGATTTACAACACATTACTTTTCTTTGGGTATCTGAGCCTCGGGGAGCCACCCTTAGAAAATAATTTGTTGTAATTAATTAAATCCATGAATAAAATATGTTGAAGAGGTGATGCTCTTACATATTGTTGTCTCCAAAATTAATTAGGAAAATGGTTTCCTATAGAAATTAAGATGATAAGATTTTCATGAAAACAATATGTAGTTGAATTAAGGGATTCGTCTCTTAATTTAATAAGATTTGATTTAGAAAAATCAAAGTCTTGAACATATTATTTCCGAAATTAATTATGACAATTTAGGAAATTGTTTCCCAAAACAATTCCTTTAATAAAGTATGAAATTATAATTAGGAAATCCGGTTCCTAATTTAATTCATGAGACTTGATAAATTAAGTCACATACATACTTTATTAAGGAAATCGTTAGTCATGACATAATTCTATGTCATGAATGTGCTTAGAAAAGATGAGACCCAAAACCCCTTACAAAATATTAAGGCCAACACCTTCCATTAATATGGTTAGAACCGGAGTTTTGTTTCTCGTTTGGGTTGATGGACACATCCATGCCCGACTTGAACCTCAACATATTCAAACCATGGAATTAGTTTATGAATAATATAGTTGGAGTCAGAGGCCAATCCTTAGTTTTGGTTGTTGGACACATCCAAGCCTGACTAACGGTTGAATGAGCTCCAACCATATTAAAACTATTTCTTGATTAATGGGTCAGCCTTAAGCTTGGAGCATCGATTTGTTGTGCCACAGCCAAGGTCGATGCAAAGAGAGGTGCAGTTGGGTGCTATGTATATGTTGCATACTTGTTAATGAGTTAACAACCCAATGATTTATGCAAACATTCAATTAGTTGATAGCATAATGTGATAGTTACATATATGTGATGTGTAATCGGTTAATTACCTACCTTCATAGCTAAGAAAAACTTGATGGCCACAGCCATGGTTGTTCTTATCTATGGTTGGATATCAACCTATTTGGAGATGTTCCTACGATCTCCCGAATTGATAAAAAGGGTTATTCAATTTGAAAAATAAATAGGATTTATTAATGTATATTGATACATTCTTTAATCAATCTTCTCACATAAGCTCAATTTGTATTTCTAGGTTAATCACTCGATCATGTCTTCTCTAAACTTGCGTTCCATTTTGGACACCAATAAACTGACTGGGCCGAACTTCATGGACTGGCTTCGAAACTAAGGATAGTCCTCAAGGCAGAGAAGCTTGCTTATGTCCTTGAAAATCAACTTCTTGACCGTCCTCCAGAAAATGCAACTCCAGACCAATTGTTGGCCTATCAGAAACATGTGACCAATTCTGAAATTGCGAGTTGCATTATGCTAGCCTCTATGGTACCTGAGCTGCAAAAGCAGCATGAGCATATGGATGCTTATACCATCATCTTCCATCTTCATGAGTTGTTTGAAGAGCAGGCGAGATCCGAAAGGTTCGAAGTCTCCAGACTCCTCTTCACCACTAAGATGCAGGAAGGCACTTCTGCCTCGCAGTTTGTGTTAAAGATGTTGGCGTACATTGAGCGACTGAGCACACTCGGTTTTTGCAATACCTGAGTTGCTCAACCTGCTGAAGACTGTAAAGCCTTCTGTGAAGCAGGATCAAAAGACGGTACTGATAGTTGGTTCCTCGAAGAAAGGTTCTAAGAGGAAGGCCGAAGAACAGAATAAAGGAAAGAAGAAAAAGGCCAAAAAGACCGGAAAAACCCCAAAAGACACTTGCCATCATTGTGGCAAGGAGGGTCACTGGCGAAGAAACTGCAAGGTTTATCTTGAGTCCTTGAAGAAGAAGGCATCCGATACCCCATCTTCTTTAGGTATCTTCGTTATTGAATGTCACTCAATTTCCTCAAATACCTGGGTACTTGATACTAGGTGTGGCTCACAGATATGTAATGACATAAAGGGGCTAAGGAATAGAAGAAGGCTCGTCAAGGGAGAAGCGAATTTGCGAGTTGGAAATGGAGCAAAGGTTGCTGCTATTGCCATCGGAACATATTTGCTAAAGCTCCCGACTGGACTTGTCTTAGAATTGGATAATTGTATTTTGTTCCTTCGTTAATAAAGAACATTATATCTATTTCATGTTTGAATGAAAAGGTTATCATTTAACTTTTAGTAACAATTGTTGTTACATAACTTTAAATGGCGTTCTTTATGGGAATGGAACTTTGTGCAATGGCATCTACACGTTAGATTTATCCAGTGACGTTTTCAATATCGAAGTTAGCAACAAACGTGCTCGAATAGATAATCGAATAGACTCCTACACGTGGCACTGTCGTCTTGGCCATATAAGTAAGAAACGCATGACCGAATTACACCGATGTGGAATTTTGGAATCATTTGAACCCGGTTCATTTGATACATGCGAATCATGCTTAAAAGGCAAGATGACCAAATTACCCTTTTCCGGAAAAGGTAACCAGTGGGAGAATTGCTTGGTCTAATACATACCGATGTATGTGGACCAATGTCAACTCTGCACAAGGAGGCTATAGCTACTTCATCACCTTTATCGATGATCACTCACGATTCGGGTATGTGTTCTTGATGAAACACAAATCTGAAGCTTTTGAGAAATTCAAAGAGTTCAGAAATGAAGTAGAGAAACAACTTGGCAAAAGTATTAAAATACTTCGATCCGATCGGGGTGGTGAATACTTAAGTCAAGAGTTTCAAGATTATCTTAGGGACAATGGGATACTATCCCAATGGACTCCGCCGTATACACCACAGCATAATGGTGTATCTGAAAGGCGCAACCGAACCTTGATGGACATGGTTAGGTCTATGATGAATCATGCAACTCTTCCAAAATCCTTTTGGGGTTATGCACTTAAGACAGCTGTTTACTTGTTAAACAGAGTCCCGACCAAGGTAGTCTCTACTACTCCATATGAGATTTGGAATAGTAAGAAACCTCACTTAACTCACCTTAAGATATGGGGTTGTCCTGCTTATGTGAGCGGATTGTATCAGACAAATTGGATGCTAAGTCTGATAAATGTCTATTTATTGGATACCCTAAGGAAACGAAGGGTTACCAATTCTATCATCCCTTGGAACAAAAGGTGTTTGTTTCAAGGCATGCTGTATTTCTAGAAAAAGAATTCCTTTTACAAGAAAACAGTGGGAGTGGCATTGAACTTGATGAAGTTTAAGAAACTCCAATAGACATTACAAAGACACCTAGTCTTGACCCACAACCGATAATTCATAGTGATGAGCTATCAGTTGAACCTAAAACAACACCACCTCTTCGTAGGTCTGATAGGACACGCAATATTCCAGAGAGATACGGATTTCTCGTAAGTGAATCGAACGACGTGTTACTCATAAGCAATGATGAACCTATCAGTTATGAAGATGTTCTGAAAAGTTCAGAAAGGGACAAATGGCTTGAGGCCATGAAGTCGGAAATGGATTCCATGTACGAAAATCAAGTATGGGACTTGGTTAACCCACCTGAAGGGATTAAACCCATAGGGTGCAAGTGGGTTTTCAAGAAGAAAACGACATGGAAGGTAATTATGCTTAAATCCATTCGGATACTCCTAGCCATAGCAGCTCATTGTGATTATGAGATATGGCAAAAGGATGTGAAAACAGCTTTCCTTAATGGAAACCTACTTGAGGATGTATACATGATACAACCTGAAGGTTTCACATCGGTTGATAAAACCAAAGTATGCAAGCTTCGACGATCCATATATGGACTGAAGCAAGCATCTAGGAGCTGGAACATCCGTTTTGATGAGACAATCAAAGAGTTTGATTTCTCACAAAATCCTGACGAACCTTGTGTGTACAAGAAGGTTAGTGGGAGTGCAGTCGTATTCCTAGTATTATATGTCGATGACATATTACTTATAGGAAACGATATATCAGTTTTACAGACAGTTAAAATTTGGTTGTCCAAAACTTTCTCCATGAAAGACCTGGGAGAAGCAACCTATATCCTTGGGATTAGAATCTATAGAGATAGATCAAAACGGTTGCTTGGTCTTTCGCAGTCTACATATATAGACCGAGTGCTAAAAGGTTTAGCATGTCGGAATCCAAGAAAGGTTACCTTCCCATCAGGCATGGGATCAACCTTTCAAAGTCTATGTGTCCGCGCACAGAAGACGAGAGGATTTGCATGAATAAGATTCCCTATGCATCCGCAATAGGATCTATCATGTATGCTATGTTATGTACTAGGCCCGATGTATCATATGCTTTGAGCGTCACAAGCAGATACCAGTCTGATCCAGGAATGGATCATTGGGCGGCTGTCAAGACAATCCTTAAGTACTTAAGAAGAACTAAGGATGTGTTCCTAATATATGGAGAAGGAGATATGGTAATACGTGGGTATACAGATGCCAGTTTCCAGACAGATAAGGATGACTCCAAATCGCAGTCTGGATACGTATTTACTTTGAATGGAGGCGCAGTAAGTTGGAAAAGTTCCAAACAAGACACCGTAGCGGATTATACCACGGAAGCAGTTTGGATCAAGAAGTTTGTCTCGAAACTTGATGAGGTTCCAACCATTGATGAAGCAGTGCCGGTTTACTGCGACAACAATGGAGCTATTGCACAAGCAAAGGAACCAAGGTCTCATCAACGATCCAAACACGTGCTTCGACGCTATCATCTGATCAGAGAGATTATAAGTAGGAATGACATACAAATTGAGAAAATTCCCACTGAAAGGAATTTAGCGGATCCTTTAACTAAGGCCTTGCCTCAAAGCAAGTTTGAGGGTCATGTTAGAGCCTGTGGTATTGGATACCGTAGCGATTGGCATTAGGCCAAGTGGGAGTTTGTTAGTGATATGAGAGAAGTGTCCTAAGGCAATCGCCTTATGATTGTAAACATTTATTTTAATAAATGATAATTCACTATTTGAGTGTACATGTTTGTGTATTTGATTGGGATCTTAAACTCATCTACTGAATGTCCGCAATACAACTCACAGCATAAGAGAATTTGTGATGGGATCACAACTTGTGATTATCTCTAAATGTGCAAATGTGAAGTATTGAAAATATCCCTAGTCGATGAATTGATAAAAACGGACACTATCAATTCTGTTGAGACTAGCATGGGTTATTCTCTAATCAGCTGATTCTCACTGGCTGGTGACATTGGGATGTCCGGAGATAAACATGGATGCTAGTTAAGGGAACTAGTTCATTGGAGTGACTAGCTGTAAAACTTCATATGGTTATCTATATAGATATGTCAATGAAGTTCTTACTGCGGCTTAAGTGCGATGTTCCTTTGACTTGCGGTGTTCAAGTCATCTTGGTCATGGAGACTTATACTTTAACATCTTAAGCAAGCATCTCCAAGGAGGTGTGGACCCAGGATGATTGGGTATAAGCCGAAGTGCCCGAAGATGTTTGAACAGCCTACAAAGGATTCACCACTCCTTGCGAGGAGATGTATACCCAGGCCTATCGTCGGATTGTTACTCAAAACCTCTGGCCAGAGTATATCATGTTTAGAGTGCGAGTCTCTAAAATACATGAGAGTAATTAGAAATCCAAAGGACGAGAAAGACACTACTTGGGCTAGGTGTGACGTAGTCAGCCTAGTGGGGACTGACACCATAGACCGTGTCCTGAACCAAGTGGGTATAAGGTGGTGAAGGGAATGGGGCACGATTCATTAGAGCTGCTGAAGGGTTTCAGAATAATTTCTTCTGAGGTCAAACCGTTGATCTTTCGATTAATTGGGGATCATGATGTACTACTAGGTGCCACTCATGATCGTTCTATAATTAATGGTTAATTATAGACGGCCAACATAAATCGAAAGCCTATTTAGTCACACGCACTACGAGTAATCCGAGGGATTTAAAACGAGTTGAAAATTGGATTTTCCGATCAAGAGAAATAAGTCGAATCTGAGTTAGTCAGAGGCGCAATGGAAGCTAAAAATGGCTAAGTCTTTTGAAGGCTTTTTGGGCGAATTAAATGAGTTTAATTCCGGCGGTTCGGGTTGGTTTGGCCGGCCAAAGAGGGTGTCAAAACCCCCTTTGGTGGCCGGCCAAATAAGAGGAGAAAACCAATTAATTTTGGTTTAATTAATAAAATAAATCTAGTGCTATTTATTTTATAAATTATGGATGAATAAATTTGTATAAAGAAATTTATATAAATAAAATTTATAGAAATTTATTCTTTTATGGAAGATTAAAATAATCCATGAATTGGTTTATTTTAATTTTATAAAATCAATTATGAATTGATTTTTCCATAATAAGAAAGTTTATAAATTTCTTATAAAATTTATTCCATAATTTAAAGAGAAGAAGAATTAGTTTTATTATAAATTAGTTTATAATAAAGACTCGGTTTAAAGGAATAATTAATAAGAAAATTTATAAGATAAATTTCTTATAACTAATTCCGTTAATCCGTTAATTCGGTTTAGAGGGAGACTTAGCAAAGGAGTTGCTACTATATAAAGGAACCAAAGGCTAGCCCTTATTCCCAATTGAGTAATGTTATTATTCTCTCCCTCTCTCTCTTAATCTCTCCTCCTCTCCCCTCTCTTGCCTAGGGCCGGCGCCCACCTTGTGGTTTAGGGCCGGCGCACCCAACCTACATCCAAGGTGAAGTTGGCGTGAGCTATCAAGAAGAAGGAGAACCCGAACACGAAGAAGAAGAAGCGGATAGCGACTCCTCTCTTCTCGGAATTCGATTCCGTTACTTCGTTGGTTAGTTTCCTATCTTTCCTCTCTTGTTCATCTAGTTGTGCCTTCCGAGAATCTAGTAGTTCTCGTCGGCACAAAACTCGTGACTTTGCGAAGTCATCCCGAAGAGAACTCGGCGTGGACGCGAAGAGAGGCGGAGCTTCCAAGGGACGCTACGGTTGGATCTCGTCCCTTACTTTGAGTTACGAGAGGTACTTGGTAAATTTGTTTACTTTTCCGCAAAGTTTTATTTTATGATTATGTCAACACAATATAAGGTTGCATGCTAGATACGAAGTTAAAATAATTTAGGAAATTATTTTATGCAAATTCTTTCGCTGCACGTAAAAATTTAAAAATTTTACGAACTCGTATCCTTGTCGACATGCACCCGGTCCCAACAAGAATTACTTCTGAGGTCAAACCGTTGATCTTTCGATTAATTGGGGGTCATGATGTACTACTAGGTGCCACTCATGATCGTTCTATAATTAGTTGATTATAGACGACCAACATAAATCGAAAGTCTATTTAGTCACACGCACTACGAGTAATCCGAGGGATTTAAAATGAGTTGAAAATTGGATTTTCCAATCAAGAGAAATAAGTCGAATCTGAGTTAATCAGAGGCGCAACGGAAACATAAAATGGCTAAGTCTTTTGAAGGCTTATTGGGCGAATTAAATGAGTTTAATTCGCGATCGGTTCGGTTTGGTTTGGCCGGCCAAAGAGGGTGCTAACCCCCTTTGGTTTGGCCGGCCACAATAAGGGGAAGAAACCAATTTATTTGGTTTAATTAATAAAATAAATCTAGCGCGATTTGTTTTATAAATTATGGATAAATAAATTTGTGTAAAGAAATTTATATAAATAAATTTATAGAAATTTATTCTTTCATGGAAATTAAAATGATCCATGAAATGGTTTATTTTAATTTTATAAAATCAATTATGAATTACTTTTTCCATAATAAGAAAGTTTATAAATTTCATATAAAATTTATTCCATAATAAAAGGAGAGAAGGTATTTGTTTTATTATAAAGTTAGTTATAATAAAACTTAGCTTAAACGGAATAATTAAATAGAGAATTTATAGAATAAATTTCTTATGAAAATTCCATTAAGAGGGAGACTTGGCAAGGGAGAGGTTACTATATAAAGGAACCAAGGCTAGGCTTGAATTCCTTAATCAATTGAGTAATCAAGAGATTAATTCTCTCCATCTCTCTTAATCTCTCCCTCTCCTTCTCTCTTCTCCTAGGGTCGGCGCCCACTTCTTCTTGCAAGAGCCGGCGCACCTCAACCCTAGGGCCGGCGCCTCCTCCCCTTAGGGCCGGCGCACCTCCCTCACATCACCTTGAGATTGGCGTGAGCAACCATCATCAAGAAGGAGCCAAACAAGAAGAAGAAGAAGCGGGACGCATCTCCTTCCTTCTCGGAATTTAGATTTCGTTTCTTGTTGGTAAGTTTCCATTCTTTTCTCTTGTTCTTCTAGATGTGCCTTCCGAGAATCTAGTAGTTCTCGTCGGCACAAAACTCGTGACTTTGCGAAGTCATCCCAAAGAGAACTCGGCGTGGACGCGAATAGAGGCGGAGCTTCCAAGGGACGCTACGGTTGGATCTCGTCCCTTTCTTCGAGTTACGCGAGGTACAAAGTAAATTAGTTTACTTTTCCGCAAAGTTTTAATTTATGATTACGTCCACACATCATAAGGTCGCATGTTAGATACGTGGTTAAAATAATTTGCGAAATTATTTTATGCTAATTCTTCCGCTGCACGTAAAATTTTAAAATATTACGAACTCGTATCCTTGTCAACATGCACCCGGTCCCAACAGTGGTATCAGAGCCGGTTAGTGTTCGACATAATCATAAAATTGTTTTGCGGAAAACTTTGTCATGATCTCAATTTTGGAAAATTTTTCAATTATGGAAACTTTCCAATTATAATAAATTTTAGATTTAGGAATTTCAAAGTTTGGAAATCCTCATGAAATTTCACAAACGTTTGAAATTTCCTAGTTTCTGAAATTTTATAATAATTGTGAAAACTTCCCATCTTTAGAAACTTTCCAATCTTGGAAATTTTCTATTTTAGAAATTTTCCAACTTTGGAAATATGTAAGTTTTCTTTGTACCAGAAACTTACAATTAATCTGAAAACCTATTATGAAATCTCGCAATTTTGGGCACTTTCTTTCAAGAAAGTCTAGACAAATTTATGGACAATTAATTGACAATTAAATTTGAATTGGTTTTTAAATTGACAACAAAATTCTTTATTTTGGATTGAGCCTCGGGGAGCCGTCCAATTTAAAGTTAGTTGTTGTAATTTAATTTCCCAATTTTAAATGAAATTGTCATGTTTAATTTGGTTGTGCTTCCGAAGCAGACCAAATTGGATTTACGACAAATTACTTTTCTTTAGGTATCTGAGCCTCGGGGAGCCACCCTTAGAAAACGATTTGTTGTAATTAATTAAATCCATGAATAAAATATGATTTAAGAGGTGATGCTCTTACATATTGTTGTCTCCAAAATTAATTAGGAAAAT
>JAGFNQ010001479.1:0-29402 GCA_024364735.1 Boesenbergia rotunda
TTTGCTCGTCCATCATATTGTAAATCTAGACAAACCGCTGTTTTTTGAGTGTTATAGTCAATACAGAAGAACCATTTAGACATTTCTGATAACATATTTTTCAGAGTGTCAGTAATTCTTGTTGCATTTAATTGCTTTGACATCCACTGTTGGTCTCCATTGGTTATTGCGATCTCATATTTCCTACAAATCTCATATTCTTTTGATCACGATCCATAGTTTACTTATGGTTACATAAGGCTAAGCAACTTCATGACTATCGGTCTTCTACAATTATTAATTCCTTTTCCTTGATGAAAGTTGTCTGTCTTAGTTTGTATCAAGTTTCTTCACTCAATAGTCAGTACTATAGTGAAGCTTGCCACAACCACTTTGTATGCTTGTTATTCTTTTTCTATGCTGAACTCAAACAAATCTGTATGCAGCTTATATGTCTGGCAACATTTCTTGAAGTATCTGACAGTGACAGCTTCAATCCCTATCAGGTGGCTTTTGAGTGTATTTCATATCTTTAAACACACAGCTGCATGTTAATGCATATGGCATAGACTTCCTTGATGTAATCACTAATTCCTTGTTTGAATGTGTGATCAATTAGGAATTACTCAAGGCACTAATTGGGTTTATAGACGTAGCTGGACTTTATTTTGCATTGACACAGCTGACTCACAGAAACATTTCTCAAAATCACAAATTCCAGGCTGTTGGTCTTGGTAAGTAAATGCAATCAGTTGCCTTCTTGTTATTTTTGGCATTTTTTTCTTGTGAGAACTATAACTGCCAAAATTGGTATTGGGAGAAAACTTACATCCTGGATTGTGAGAATTAGCGAAAGCAGATTTGTTATGCAAGATTACCAAGAAACAAAAAGAACAATCAAATTATTCTGCACATGAGGATATGAGATAACATATGATGATACCTTTTGAGGAAAAGGGAATGCCGAAGGCCAGGACCTCTGTTATAGTGTGTGACTGTGAGTGTGTGTATATGGTGAAGGTGACTTTAAAACCGAGATAATCAGGCAACAACTTCCAAGGCCTTTACTAACTTCTTGGAAGGCACACCTTTGACCATCAATCATAATAAATATGTATACTATGTTTCATGTAATATTAGATTCTTAACACCTGTATTATAATGATAAAATTATATTAGTAAAGCATAATACATTAACATATCGAAAATATCACATTATAATACTATTATAGTATTATTATCCTTTTAATAATTCTCAAGTTAGTAATTTTATTTGATAATGCCATCTTTCAAAAATATAAAATAGAAATTTCTATTAATAGTTTCCCTTCACTCCTTCAGCACCCTTACAAGTTACAATCACCAAAACTTGGCTTTATTTTTAATTATTGCCTCTCTTCTAAGTTTATTCTTAATTATAGCATCTCTTCTAGATTTACTTTTGTTTATATATATTTAAATCCATAAATCCTGCAATTTCTTTAAACTAGATCATAGTATGACTATCTGTCTATCTTCAAGATATTCTCTAGCATATAAGTAGACTTGGATGATCATCATCATCAATCTCAAGCTGTGTTTGTAATAGTTAGGTTCAACTACCTATCCGTGCATTTAGCTCCACCACAAGTATGCTAACATATGCTTATTTTAATACCTTGTTATCTTTTAATGTAATTATATTCACTTTCCTCTTTGTTGTTAAAGAGCAATAGTCGAAAAATGAATTTCTGTGGCCTAATTTCTTTAGGTAGATCTCTTTTTTCACCTGTAACAAATGGGTTTTAGACTTACAGATTCTTGAGTGCAGTTCACCTTTGACTATACAAATCTTTATCTGAACTAAGGTTTAAAATCTCGATCCGTACCGAGGTTTCGGTTCCAGACCGGAACGATACAGTTTTGGTATCGTATCGTGCCGGCACGGTTTCGGTATTTTTTATTTATATATAATAATTATTAGATGAATATGTTTATTGTGTATAATTTAAAAATAAATTATATATTGATTTTATATAAGTTCTCAATTATTGAACAACTTAATATCGTTATAAAAAATTAAATATAATTTTCTTTAAAAAAATTTGATCTATCAATAACTCGAATTAAAATTAATACATCATAATATGTTACCTTACTAAGTTACTAATGCTAAAATTTTATATGTTTTAGAGCAAAAATCCTAAAAGTAAAAAAAGTTTAATATCGTAATATTTATGAATCCAAATTTTAAATTTATTCTAAGATAAAAAATATTATCTATAATAAATATATAAATTAACATAAAATACTACTTTACATATAATAATTATATAAATTAATTATTTATTAATTTAATTAATTATTAATTTAAATAATATATATTTAAAATGATAAAAATATCAGAATATTAATTAAATAATAAAACACTAAAAATACAAAATCATAAAAAAATATATCAGAATATAAATTTGATTTTTTTTAAAAAAATATATATTTTTTTAGATTTTTAATTTTTTTTAGAATTTTTAAATAATATTTAAAACAGTAAAAATAATATTCAGAAAATTAATTAATAAAATTTATTTAATTTTAAATATATTTTTATATATTTTATTGAGATAAATATTTATGTGAGGAAATGTTTTATTTAAATGAATTAGTGCTCGAGCCTTAGCGGAGGCGGAGGCGGAGGTTGCGCAGGGCAGTCGGCGGCTCAGGTGCCGTCTGGCGGAGCTTCCGGCAGCGTCGGCGGAGTTCGACGACTCTTCCCGCGCCGCCGGAGGAGTCTCGCGAGGCCTCCGGCGGCACCTGCGATGCCACGGGCCACGCGCGCGTGGCGTTTCTTCCTCCGGCGCCGGAGGATTCCCTCTGTTGCCGCCTCCGCCTGTCACTGCATGATGCACGCCAAGATACAACTCGCGAAATCATGATGACTTCTGAGCTGTCTTCGAATCGCCAGCGAAATAGTAAGTATCTCCCGTGCCGCCCAGCACGGAACAAAATTTTATTCCATGATCTGAACAACTTATGCTGTCAATGCTAGTTCATTGTTTATATCATAATAATGATCTGTGTACTTCCAGCTATCCCTTAATTCACTAATTCCACTTTTAGATGTATTCATGCCACAAAGCTCACTAGATTCACTTATAATTCAATCATGTCGTAGTTCTCATGATATGAAACTCTTGTATATGCAGGTTGGGCTTTTGCAGATTCCGTTTTGCATCGATTGGTACCTCTCTGGGTGGGAGCTAGAGGATTAGAGTTCACATGGGAGTATATATTTCAAGGCATTGAAGCAAATGCAGATCTGGTATATACAGTTTTCGTATTTGTCTTTGTAAAGTTACTATATTCATTGTCAGCTTGATACAGAACTATTGAACTGGAATAACTAATCTGATGGTGTTCAGTTTATGACATGCTCTGTTTGTTAGGATTTTGGACCAATTTTGTTGAAGGATAATAAACATGTAGTCATACAAATTTCTGCTATGAGATCTTTTATCCTGATGTGGTCCCATCAACTTTTCCAGTGTACAAATAGGATATGAAGTTTGCTTCGTATGGTGTAATGAAATGGATTCAGACCTGATGTGGGTAACATGTGACTGCTGCTGTGATCTTGTTGGATGGTTCACATGTGTATGGCTCATAGAGAATAATAGTGTAAACACAGGGCAATCTCTGGGGAAAGAGCTACCCATCAACGACCGCCACACGGTCAAACATCATTAGAAGACACTCCTCTCGATAAGGCCTCTAAGGGTGACGTTATAATAACAAGTGTAGTTTTCACAGAGCTTTTTCAGTCCTAGTAGAGCCCTTTGAGAGCTACTGGTAGAGTGTGGATTTCGTAGCTTGACTCACACTATTCATTTGATCTCCCTCTGTCAAAGTTAAGCTAGACACCTTGACCCACACTACACCTTTCAGTAACTTAATGCTTCACTTCAGAGAACTATTGACTACCTTGGTTGAGCCACATCCACCTTAGCTGAACTATGTCCACCTTAGACCAGCTCAACCGGTCCCAGTTCCACTTCAGTTTGACTGTCTCCACTTTGGCCGAACTCAACTGGGCCACATTCCACCTCCATTAGAGTGCACCCGCCTCAGGCAACCCTAACAAGCTTTGATTGTCCACAGTTGAACCTAATACTACTTGTAGTCATCTGGCTGTGAGTCCTGTATTCAGGTCCAAGACATATTAATATTACCATTAAAACTAGGACAACTGGTTGTCAAATGACCATGATATGAATAAAATGGTGGAAAGCGATAGAATGACTGGCTCCATATATTTGGTTTCAGTACTAGAATGAAGATTGAAGTGTTTGGACAGTTAAAACAGATATGTACAAGTTTGATAATTTTTTAAAAGAACGGGTGGTTCTTGATACTTGCCAGGTCAACTATTCCATAGGACAGTATCCACAATAGGACAGTGATTCCATTCTCCTAATTCCGCCTGCTCCAGACACAAACTCGGTGGTCTTACTCCTTTGGTTTTGTTCTATCAGGTACTAAATCTCTCTCTTGCGGCAATTGGGTCGTTGATGTGGCTTAGGAGGAACAAGCCCAAAACCTTGATACCAATCATTTATGCATGTGCTGGTATTCTTGCAACAATGCCGTCTATCACAAGGTTCTTTCCCTCTCTTCTAAGTGTTTCACTTTTTTATGCATACTTATTTCTATATTTCGAAGCAAAGTCAAATTGACGGTTCTAATAGCATATCTTAAGTTTTTTTTTCTTTTGATTTAATTTAGTTAAAAGAATAGATAATTTATGATCTCATTTCATAAACTTCACCCATAACTTGGTGGGCATGAATATGGTTTTGCCTAGAACAACATATGGAAATTATGTTAGTGATACCAGCAGTAAAATGCTATTATTAATGTCTGCACATTCAAAAACAATGAAGATAGTCGAATCATTTTTTTGTAAGTTTGAATTAATGTCATATATGGAATATAATACGTTATTAATTGTGAGAAATTGCATTCTTGAAAGTTGAAATACCAAGCTATATATTTTACACTAAACACCAGTCACTGTTTACATTCTACTTCATTATTATGAAAGTGAAAAATTGGTCATATGCGGAAACATTTGACACACTCTTAATGTTATATTACTTTTCATTTCTTTTTTCAAGTAGATAATGTGCCTTTGTATGTTTGTATGTTGAATGTGATGACATATTACTATGCATTCTTTCTGACTTGATATCCCTTTCCTTGTAATTGGGGCAGTGAATAAGATCATGTCTTGGCTTGATGGTTGTTATGTTCATTCAGCATGTGTGTGTGTAAAAGAAGGTTGCAAACTAGTAAACTCCTTATTAACGTTAATTCGGAGCAGCTTGAACACCATCAAGCGAGTCTTGGCTCGGCTCATTTAGAACCCTACGTATAATCTAGTTCAAATTTTGGAACAAGTTGCAGGTTGCATTAATGGTTGAAAATGTTCAGATCTGTGATTTTTGACTTGAGAAATTGCTTATTTTTATTGGACAATCACATTGAAACACTTTTTATGGACTTCGCAGCTATCTAAGGAGGGCACTAGGGTGGCAACCTCCAAAGCTGGTGGCCTTTGAATTGAGTTCTTCATTGGTGATGGCCATCATCAGCTGGCAGCTTTTTTCTGCTTGCCATAGACCAGCATAATTATCTGCTGCACGCTCACCTGGCAAACGTTGCTCGTGCGACTTGGCAAACAAGGGGTAGCGAGTTTTATTTCTGACTCTTTGTTTCCGCATCTTAAAAATACTACTAGTTGTCATTCTATTTCCAACTCACTGTGACTGCATACTAGTTGTCATTTCTTTAGCCTGCTCATTCCTGTTAAAAATCTTGCATGCACAGAATTTAGAACGAATTTTGTATGGTTCTTTTGGATAAATTGTATCTATATTCCATGTTGTTACAATTGAGGAGATATTACATTCCCTTTTTGCTGATGCATGTTATAAATGTTATGCAATTGCTCTTATGAATTTACTTGGAATAATATTTCTTATGTTTGGTTGTTGAAATAAATTTAAAATATTAAATCTCATGAAATTACTATTCCTTGTTCTATAATTTGAAGGAATATCTATTGCTATTTAATTCTATTTACTTTGAAATACATATTCTCAATGAGTTAGATGGAGATAAAACTACTCGGGCAGGATAAACAACTTTAGCAGGTCAAACAATTTGGATCAAACAAGAATAAGTAAAAGAAAAACAGAAAAAAGTGGTATAAGCTGAGTATGGCTGGGACAAGTCAAGCATAGATAGGTCAGGCAAGTCGTGTGGGTTAAGATGGATGAATCGGCAGGTCGGTCAAATTAGGTAGGGACGGTGGGTTGAACATGCTTTTGGTGTTTTTTAGTTGGCATGGTTTACACCGACTAATTTTAGGATGACCGATTCGGTTTCATAAATATTTTTTTTTATTGACCATCAAAATAAATCAAAAAGCGTTCATAATGAACGATTTATTAGTGCAGTACTTTTAAGTTAATTATTCACTAAAAAAATTTTATTCATTAATTTATTGAATTTGAGATTTGATATTTGAATATTTAAAAAATTGAGAAAGTGTTTTGCTATTCCACCGTTACCAGGAGCGTTGAGTATGCCATTGGGCTAGGTTGGCCATGTGGATGGGTTAGAAAAATCAAATGGGCCGTTCAGGCGAATGCGTCAAATTGGTCAAACAGACGATGTGGGTTAGGCTGGACGTGTTAATCGGCCAAAAAGATTGAGTAGGGACATGCGTTGAACAAGCAAATGACCCAGTTGGCCATGGGATCAACTGATTTCACCTATAATGTTGAAGGCACCGGATAGGTTGAGCAAGCCGGGAGTGATTAGGCTAGGTGAAATCAAGTTGTCTGGTCACCACAGGTAATCCATGTGAGATCAGACAAATAATGTAAACCAACTCTAATTATCAGAATCGACAATTTTTTTTTAAAAAAAGTCAAAGTAATTTCTTATTGTATTTCTCATATTAAAAATATTTTTATTCTATTACTATGGTATACAATGTGTTAAAATTAAATTAATTTTAATTTAACTTGATAAAAAATATTATATATATATATATATGACATTTGTATATTAAAAAAATTCTTATCAATTTAGTTAAGTTATTTAAGCTTGATTAAATTTATTTTAATTTAATCAAAATTATTTTAGCAGCTATTATAGCAATTATTAAATAGCTGTTAAAATAAGTTTAAAATGATTTGAAGGGAGTTTGAGTAATTTTAGTCAAATTTAAGTAATTTTGAATAAATTGATAAGTTTTTTTATATATAAAATGCTCTATGATACTTTTAATCAAGTTAAATTTATTTATCTTAATACATTGTAATTGTATCAATGATACATTGTAAGGGGTTACGTTTATCTTAGACACACTTTTCTTTATTTCCTTTTCCAAAAATTCTCTCGTACTAACTTGAGCGTCAGAGTAGGCTCCACCGGACAATCTTCGACGTGTTCTCATTAACACTCGTGTTAACCTTGCAGGGTGGGAGCTCCTCTTCTCTCGTCATCATCCTCGTGGGATGATCTCTGCTGACTGGTCGTCGACGTCGATTCCTTCTGGAACAAGTTTGGCGCCATCTGTGGGAAACTATTAACGTACCAGAAGAAGCACCGATGGCAGAGCCGGAGAGACAATCCATCGTTCTGACGAAAGAGGAGTTAGATCGCTTGGTGGCCAATGATGTCAAAGGGGTGCTCGAACAACACCAAATCGAGCAGACCGCCTCCCAGCGAGTAGCATCCGTGCAAGAGGAGATCCCCAGAATCTCCACCCCACACCCCCAACAATGGAGATCTGTCTCACCACCGAGGAGACACGTCGAAGCAGTCCCGGTACACCGGCGTGATTCTCTAGGGGATTTGGAGAAGGCTATCTCAGTAGCCTCCAGCGCGCTGAGACGAGAGGACGAACCAAGGAAGAGGGAAGAACCTAAGGCCTCCTCAAAGGCACCCTCTACTCCCTTCTCATTGGAGATTGTAGAAGATCCCATGCCGAAATAGTTCTATGGTCCTGGGATTGTTGACTACGACGGAAAGACAGATCTTGAAGATCATGTCTGCAAATTTAAGAACGCGACACTCCTGCACTAGTACACTGATAGTGTAAAGTGTCGGGTGTTCTTGAACATCCTATCAGGAGCAGCCCAGCGATGGTTCCAAAGGTTGCCCTAGGGTTCTATCAACTCCTTCATGGAGTTTAGAACTGCCTTCCTCCATCACTTTGCCAACAGCCGTCGATATTAGAAGACGACCCTCAACCTCTTCGCCCTCAAGCAAAAGGCAAAGGAACCGTTGAAGGATTACATCTAACGGTTCAATCGGGTGGCACAGGATGTGCCAACCGTAACATCGGAGATCCTGGTCAGCGCTTTCACTCAGAGCCTCTCCGAAGGTGACTTCTTCCGATCGTTGGTGAAGAAGTCGCCCACTAGCTTCGACGACTTGCTAGGACGCTCGGTCAAGCATATCAACGTCGAGGAAGTGCAGCACGCTCGCCGGAAAGAACCAGCCGGAGCTGCTGCACCGACCACGGTTCGGTCAGAAAGGAAGGAGCCACCAACCCCGGTTCACGCAAAAGACTCCCGATCAGGGAGAAGTCATTGGGCTGGTAAGGAAAGGCTCGTGGAGATGGTGAACACCCAACAACCAGAGCCGTTGATGAAGTACTGCGACTTCCATGGCAGTATGACACACTCCATCGAGGAATGCTAGACCCTGAAGAGGAAATTGGATGGGGAAGCAGACCCCAAACCTCGAAGGAAGTGGAAGAAGATGGGGTATCGCCAGAGGTCCCCTCGGCGATGCTTTTTCCCCGTCAACGACAGTCGGTAGAGAATGAGGCTCGACATCGGTCTCGATCGCGATCAAGAGGGAGAAGTCGGGAGGCTGCATCCCGTAGGTCTCCCTCATTGGAAAGAGACCCCAAAAAGGGCAAGGCTCCTGCTCGAGGCCCTCCATCAGACCACGTTGGGGTGATCTCTGGAGGTCCTACCGGAGGGGACTCCAACCGTGCAAGGAAGGCTCATACTCGGTGATTAGAGAACTACGCCATCGGGACGAGTAATAGTCAAAGTTGCGACCCTACGATCTCCTTCAGCCCACAGGACTTGGAAGACGTAGCTTCGTTAACATCCTGTACAAGGCGACTCTAGATCAGATGCAGATCGACGAGGATGAGCTACATTTGGTTTCGACGCCGCTCTTTGGCTTCACCGGGTACCGGGTATAGCCAATAGGGCAAATCACCCTATCATTGTCGCTGGGTAGTGACACGATAGAGAGGACGAGGAGGACTCCATTCATGATCGTGGATGTTCCCTCATCTTACAATGCCATTTTGGAACACCCGTCACTTAGCATATTCTAGGCGGTGGTCTCGGTCTACCACCAGAATATCAAGTTCCAAGTAGGTGACCAAGTGGCCGAGGTGAAGGGAGACCAGTTGGTGTCTCTGCGATGCTACAGCGGGGAAGTCAGGTCGGAGTCCCACAAGAACCTGAAGTCACAGGAAGCTTTGCAAATCGATCCCGCTGACCCACGAGAAGAAGAAGGACCTAGGGAGTAAAGGAAGAAAATGATCAGGAGCAGCCGATTGACCTAGACCTCGTGTTCGATGTCCGCGACAAAGCAGCTACCCGACTAGTGGTGTACAGGCAGATCATGTGGCGGGCGTACCATCATTAAGTGATCGTCCAAGACTTTCAAGTCAAGGACAAGGTCTGGAAGCGATTCAATCCCGTCGGAGAGCCTGGGAAGCTGGAGCCCAGTGGAACGGGCCTTACCTTGTCATCAAAAATCTAGCCGGAGGTAGCTACCATCCACAGAAGGACAGGGGCAAAGAGCTGAAGAGGCTATGACATGCCAACTATCTCCAACCCAATCACACACGGTTAGATTTATGAGATATAGCATGTACTTGTTTATGTATTCTTGCTGCCTTGCAGAGATAGTCATGAAATAAATGGATCATCTCACCATAAAAGTGTCAATACATCTGTGTAAAACCCTACTACCTCCACGGTGAGTAGGCTTGGTCTGGGTGCTGTGGATGCCTGACCAAGAGCTGTAAAACCTTACTACCTCCGTGGTGAGTAGGCTTGATTTAGGTGCTGCGGATGCCCGACCAAGAACTACCTAAACCCTATTACCTCACGGTGCTGCGGATGCCCGAGGTGAGTAGGCTTGGTCTAGGTGTTGTGGATGCCCGACCAAGAGCTGCCTAAACCCTACTACCTCCGCGGTGAGTAGGCATGATCAGGGTGTTGCGGATGCCCAACCAAGAGCTGCCTAAACCCTACTACCTCACGGTGCTGCGGATGCTTGAGGTGAGTAAGCTTGGTCTGGGTGCTGCGGATGCCCGACCAAGTGCTGTAAAACTCTACTACCTCCGCGGTGAGTAGGCTTGGTCTGGGTGCTGCGGATGCCCGACTAAGAGTTGCCTAAACCCTACTACCTCCGCGGTGAGTAGGCTTGGTCTGGGTGCTGCGGATGCTCGACCAAGAGCTGCCTAAACCCTACTACCTCGCGGTGCTGCGGATGCCCGAGGTGAGTAGGCTTGGTCTGGGTGCTGCGGATGCCCACCAAGAGCTGCCTAAACCCTACTACCTCGCGGTGCTATGGATGCTCGAGATGAGTAGACTTGGTCTGGGTGTTGCGGATGCTCGATCAAGAAATGTAAAACCCTACTACCTCTGCGGTGAGTAGGCTTAGTCTGGGTGCTGCGAATGCCCGACCAAGAGCTATAAAACCCTACTACCTCGAACCTTGAACTGGAGGAGGCTCGGGGGAATGTAGTGGAAGAAAGTTAACACATAGCCGACCAGATGTGAAACAACGTCATCAGGAATAGGAGACAAACGGGATATTTAATCATTGCCCGAAGCACTTACATGTCAGAGGTAATAAGTGCCCCTTTATTTTTGAGGGGAATACATTTACGATAACATCCCCAGGAAGTACGAAATATAGGTATACACAAGGGATACAATCATTAAACCCTGCAGAGGAGATTGCTCCCTTGTCCGGACTCTCCTCTATCGCCTTAGTGTCTCCTATTGGTCGTTGAGCTAGGACTTGTCTTGCTCTGCCATCCCCTTTTTGGCTACTGAGCTTGGAATTGTCTTCTTATGGTCGGTGAGTGGAGAGCCATCTTCACTGTGGTTGTGACCTCGTGGTTGTGACCTCTGGGTGCTTGGCCGGGGCATGGACCTCTTAGCCCTTTGCTTGAAGTAGGGCGAGGCCGACCCTGAAGGTTGAGGCCTATCGTTTGAGGCCAAAAGCGTTTTTGGGATAAATCATAAAGGAAAAAAAGGAAGCAGAAAAGACTCTAAGTGCACAAGGTAAAGGGACAAAAAGATTCATTCAAAAATTTCGATTACATTCGATGATTACATTTGGAAACAAAGATAAGAAGCATAATACAAAAGAATAAAAGGGAAAGTGGCAGTCACAACTCTTCCTCCTCGGAGGGCAGCCTATCCCATGCCTAGCGGGCATTGAGGGAACTAAGGTTGACGTTTGACTGCAGTACTCCAGTTCACCAGATGCAGGGGGCTGCTACTTCCTTCAATCACTTCGGTACTGGGTTGCCCAGTGGATCCCCAAAACTCAGTGGATCGATTGATGAATAAGCGGAGAGCACTCTTAATAGATGCGGGAGCAACCCAAAGGAGACACTTTCTAATATAAAGATGGAGCTTCCGGAGGAGTTTGCTATGCTCTTCGGGGAAATAGGTGACTGATAGATACCATTTTGTTGATTATTTTAATTGCTAAAATCCATGTTTGACCTATGTTTTTATTGCTTAATTGTGAAATTACCCTAGGTTTTAGAACTTACTCTTATTTTGGACTTAATTGCAAATTTACATAAAATTGGATTATTTGACCACTAAATTTTTGATCTATTTTTGTAGGCATGAAACGTTCATGGACCTAGGGCATACTGGGCCAAACTTGAGTCGGAAGTGGACCCAGATCGAGTTATCAAGTTTCGGATTAATCCGGGCCGTCCGATTCAAAAGCGGTTAGATCTGAGCCATTCGGGACCATCTGAAGCAATCCGAGCTAGGGTTTGGGTTGATCAAGCATTCTGATCAAGATCTGAAGGTTTCATCCCAATCAGAGCTCAATCAACCGTTGGATCAAGCTCGGAGGGCTCTAGATCGTCCATTCAAAGATTAGAGTGATCTGGACCATCCATTGCACATCTGGAGGATCCGAGCTATCACGAGGCAGATCCTGACCCCTGATCATCATCATCAAAGTTTGGCTCAGATCAGAGCAAGATCAGCCGTTGGATTTCCTCAAATCAATCAGGGCCGTCCATTCCTATGTATTTAATCAAACTTTCCCAGCCTTCAGCCGTTGTTGCGTCTTCTTCGCCGCAACCGAGTTCTTCAGCTAGTTTTTAGTTTTTCTTCAGTATTTCTTCAATCCAAGGGGCGCGACCCTTCATTTCTTGCTTAGATCGAATCCTAGGTCATTGGGAAGGCTTCTCGGTGAATTTTTCAGCTCGAAATTGCCCAAGGACAGAGTTGTTGAGAGGTTTCCGCAGTTTTGTCCAATTGCTGCCTTTGGATCGGTTGTGCTCCATTTCTATCCACCCGAGCTTCTGGAGGGGTTCTCTAGATTGCTTGGATCATCCCCAACTCATCATCAATCGCGGACACAGCTGAATTGAAGGATACCGAATGAGAATTTCAGATTTGAGCAAGCTGAGCTGGATTTGAATCGCAGGGGCTGTTTTCCATCGATTTGCTGAGCTTGCGGGTTCGAGGCTCACACTTGCGTGACGAACAAGGAGGATTCGAGCTAGGGAAGCATTGAGGAGTAGATTTCTTTAGCTAATTTCAGTTGTTTTAGCTGTAGATTTTATTTCTGCACTTGGTTTCGGTTCTGTTTTGTATCAGGATACTTAGATTTGGTTTTCTGAATTGTTTAGCTTAATTAGGTTTTTAATCTTCAAGTTAAGTAATTTAGGAGCGTGTTTAGTGAACAATAGCTTCTAGTTTCAGTTTACTTTGGTTTATTTTGGTTGCGTGCCATTTCCTTTCTTTGCGTATCAGTTTCCTAAGCCTATTTTTCTGCGTATCAATTCAATGCCTGCAAGTTTCAGATTTCAATTCTGAATTTTTCATCAGTAAATCTAGCTTCTCTGAATCATTTCTGAACATTAGAATTTGGAACTAGATTTTAATTGTTTGTTGTCTTCGAGTTTAATTAGAAGCTGCATTTCTGCAATAAGTTCTGATCTCCTGCATTTCTGCTCTAAAAACTTGCGTATCAGTCCTTTCTTTCAGCAACTGAACTTAGCCTCCAGTAGATGTGAGTCTTCTCTTGCATTTATACATTGTAGCTGGGGTAGTTTATAAAGATTTAGTATTAACCTCTGCATTTGTATCAGCCTGATCGAATCAAACTCCAATTCTGCATTCCAGTTTCAATTTTGTACCCGATTCATTTCTGCAATTGTAAATGGTAGCTGCTGAAGCTATATCAAGGAAGCTTTGCATTTGAACTCTTTTGCACTTAATTTCAGTTGTTAGCTTGAATTTGCATCCAACTTGTCGCTGCATTCCTGCTGCATGTTTCTGAATTTCTGCAACGAAACTGCAGTTTATTGCAGTTTCTGCAGTTGTGGTTGGAGTCTGAATGTTTTCATTGATTCAGTACTTGTGTCAAGTTCTTCAACATCTGTTTAGATTAGTCTATTGGAGTCTGAATGTCTTCATTGACCCCTGCATATCACTGAATGCACAGCTGTGTTTTTCCAGCTTAATCGATTCGTTCAATTCTGCACCTTTGGCACAAAAGCATTGGCTTTGGCACAAATGTTTCCTCTGCGTGTCAACTGTTTTTGGCACTGATTTTTATCTAGACTAAGCCTATTTTTAATGTATTATTGAGCCTGAAATCATCTCACTCGCATTGGGTTTGTTCTGAATTGTATTTTAAATTTTGCAACTAGGTTCAAGGTGCTAGCATTTGGTTTAGTCGGAAACTGTCAAAACCTGTTTCGTTTCACTTGTTTCGCATTAGGGTTGCTTTTAATGGAACATTCCAAGTTGCACACAATCTGTGATGAACTCTTGCAATTGGAATCAGTTTAAGTCCTGAATTTCGCAACATTGTATTATTTGATTAAGTGGTCCATTGGTTGAATCATTAGATGCCATCACTTATTTAGCTTATTAGCTAAGTTTCCTCTATTTTCATTGCATTTTCATTTCTCAATTGCAATCCAAACCCAGATTTACATTCGAAACCCAAATTCACAAACGACACATAAATACAAGCGCGAATCGAAACAACATCAATTAGTCCCGAGGAAAAATATGACCTGTGGCCCCTTTACTACGTTTTCATATTTTTGATTGCAAAAAGGGTTTCCAGCACATTTATAAATTCTAAATTCTGATCGGACCCACATTCATGACAACTTAACTTAGCTAAATCGGGTCCATCAGTGACCCCTTTCAAAAGGAGAAATGGTGGATGTGCAGACACTTTCTTATATAAAGATGGAGCTTCCGGAGGAGTTTGCTATGTTCTCCGGGGAAACAGGTGACTCCTTCCAGAAGGAGAAATGGTGGATGTGTAAACACTTTCTGATATAAAGATGGAGCTTTCGGAGGAGTTTACTATGCTCTCCGGGGAAACAGGTGACCCCTTTCAGAAGGAGAAATGCTGGATGTGCAGACACTTTTTGATATAAAGATGGAGCTTCCGGAGGAGTTTGCTATGCTCTTGGGTGAAACAGATGATATCCTCTCTACTATGCTCTCCGGTGAAGCAGATGATATCGCAGGCGGTCCTGAGAGCACTTGACGTAACCCACACAGAAATGGCATCGCGCCATTCTGGGTGGCGAACCCCTTGCCTCTAGATCTCCAATTTCTCCTTCCAGTTGCAGCATATTTTCCCTTCCTGGCTCATGAGTTCTAATGGGAGGAGGGGAAGAAGATGGAGGGGGGAGAATGATTTCACCATCCACCTTTATAGTGAAGGCTGCCCTCGTGCGGTCAATGGATCATGACATGTGGGCCACGACGGATATCTATCTCGAAGCATCGCCTCTTCTTGATCGCCGTCAATTGGTATGGCTCTGCGGCGCCTCGGAATTGGTGAGCCTTTATGGAGTAATTTAATAGACCGCCTTGGGCTGGGGGACGATTGTTTTGATTCCTCGGACCCAACAAACATTTAATAGAGAAGGAATCCGGCACGGGTCCCACAGGTGAATAGCTTCAGGCCAAGCAGTCATCCCTTCAGGGTTACTTTGGGAAGACCAATATTTGAGGTTAGGTTGGATCCAAGGTCCTCAAGACTACCTCGGCCCGGGAAAGAACACTTGCTCTTGAGGAATGTCTGTCTGACATCTTACCCCTTAGGCCAGGAGAGAACACTTGTTCTTCAGGTGTGTTTGTCTTCCTCCTCGCTCCTTGGGTCGGGGAGGAACCCTTGTTCTGCAACTTAAGCTGAGCGCTGGTTCTTCAACTTTCTGGCTTCTCAGGCCAGTGACAAACATTGGAATAGTAGCAAACATAGTACGAAGGAAAGATAAGTTACTCAAGATAAGGAAGACCAAAGGATGTTTTCATTGCATTCAAAATGATTACATGTCTGGTATATCAGGAAAAAAGGAAATTACAAAGAACAAAAAACAAAAAGAAGGCAAGACTTAGGTCGGGAAGAGCTCTATATTTCCTACTCTTCGGGCGAAAGCTCCTCCCAGACCTGGCCGATGCTCAAGGTACACAGATCTACGTCTGGCTTCAGCAGTTCGGCCTTCTTCAGTTGGCTGATAGCACCGTAGAAGTCATGCTTTAAGCGCTTCAACACCTGCCCAGCTAGAAGGTCGGCGAACTCGTCAGACTGCAAGAATCTGGCCTTGAATTCTGCCTCGGCCTTGGATAGTTGGGTTGCTTGGTCAATCTTTTGCTTTTGTAGCTCAGCCTCAACCTCCTTCTTGGCCGCTTTCAACTCTGCCACCTCCCAAGATAGGCGATCATGAGCCCCTAGTGTCTCCTGGAGTTTCTGAGAGGTGGTCAAAGCCTTGGCCTAGGCTCGAGTGACATCCTCTTGGAGGTCGGAGGCGTAGGCGACCACTAGCACTATGTCATATTCTTTGATAACTAGCTGGTGCTCCTGTTCTTTATTCTGATCCTCCAGAGCCTTCTTTGAGGACTCCAGGAGTTGGACATTGGCAGACAACTCCTTCACTTGGGTCTGGAGTTGCTCCCGCTCTTGGGTCAGTCTCTGCAAGTCCTCGGAGAGGACCTGGTTCTTCTCTGACAAGGCATGCTCCCGTAGACGGTAGTCGTGCATAGTCTCTTCAGAAGCCAACAGGGTATCGAGAAAATGCTCGACCTATACCCTTAGGGCCTTGCTGACCTCCAACTGCAGAAGGCCTGCCTCACAGGCATGACCAACCTCTGCCTCTGCTTCCGCCACTTGCTGGAGGAGGTCTGCAATAACTGTTGGGACCGGGTGCATGTTGACATGGATGCGGGTTCGTAATTTTAAAATTAATTACGTGCAGCGGAAGGTTTAGCATAAATAATTTCTCAGATTATTTAACCACACATCTAAGCATGCAACCTTATCTTGTGTAGACATGATCATATATTTAAATTTTGCAGAAACGTAAACTAATTTACTTATTACCTCGTGTAACTCGAAGGAAGGGACGAGATTCAACCGTAAGCGTCCCTCGGAAGCTCCGCCTCTATTCGCGTCCACACCGAGTATCTTCGGGATGACTTCGCAAAGTCATGAGTTTCGTGTTCTCGAGAACTACTAGATTCTCCGAGAACGCGACAAGAAAAACCAAAAGAGAAGTAATCACATCGGAAAAACTCACCACCAAGGTTGGCCGGAATCACAATTCCGGCGAGGAGGAGGAAGATGACTTGCGCCCAATCCCAAGGTGATGATGGACGGAGAGGAAGATCGTCCCAACGGAAGAATTTCGTCGACTCGGTGCTTCTCCTTGTGCTCACGGCAAGAAGAAGGGAGAGGCCGACCAAGAGAAAGAAGGGAGGAGAGGGAGAGAACCCAAGCAAGAATACTTTTTTTATTTCGAATGAATTCCAAGCCTTGCCTTGGGTCCTTTATATAATGGCCTCTCAACCGCCAAGTCTCTTTTTTCTTATGGAATAAATTTTCATAAGAAATTTATCATATAAATTTTCTATGACTTATTCCATCATGCCAAGTCTTGATTTTATATCATGGTTAAAATCATATTTTAATTAATGATAAAAATCAACCAAGTCTCTTTTTTCTTATGGAATAAATTTTCATAAGAAATTTATCATATAAATTTCTTTATATAAATTTCTTTATATAAATTTCTTTATCATGGTAAATCAATCCATGATTGATTTTATAAAATAAAATAAACCAATCCATGGTTCATTTTAATTTCCATGAAAAATAAATTTCTTTATATAAATTTCTTTATCATGGTAAATCAATCCATGATTGAGTTTATAAAATAAAATAAACCAATCCATGGTTCATTTTAATTTCCATGAAAATTAAACCAAACCTTGGTTTATATAAAAAATTTATATCATCCATAATTTTATAAAACAAACCACACTTGATTTATTTTATAAATTGAACCAAACAATTTGGTTCCCTCCCTTTGTTGTGGCCGGCAAAGCAAAGAGGGTGGGGACCCTCTTTGGCCGGCCTATCCAGGCCACGCCCCAATGAATTAAACTCATTTAATTCATCTATTAAGTCTTCAAAAGACTTAGCCATTTTACGCTTCCGATGCGTCTCTGAAAAATTCAGATTCGACTTATCGTTTTGCTCAACCAAACCTAATATCTCTTGATTGGAAAATTCAATTTTCAACTCGTTTTAAATCCCTCGGATTACTCGTAGTGCGTGTGACTAAATAAGCTTTCGATTTATGTTGGCCGTCTATAATTAACCAATTATAGAACGATCATGAGTGACACCTAGTAGTACATCATGATCCCCAATTAATGGAAAGATCAACGGTTGACCTCAGAAACAATTCTGAAACCCTTCAGCAGCTATAATGAATCGTGCCCCATTCCCTTCACCATCTTTTACCCACTTGGTTCAGGACATGGTCTATGTGTGTCAGTTCCCACTAGGTTGACTACGAGCCCAAGTAATATTTTCTCGTCTTATGGATTCTAATTACTCTAATGTATTTAAGAGATTCATACTCTAAACATGTCATACTCTGGCCAGAGGCTTCGAGTAACAATCCGACGATAGGCCTTGGGTATACATCTCCTCGCAAGGGGTGGTGAATCCTTTGTAGGCTGTTCAAACATCTTCGGGCACTTCGGCTTATACCCAATCATCCTGGGTCCACACCTCCTTAGAGATGCTTGCTTAAGATGTCAAAGTATAAGTCTCCATGACCAAGATGACTTGAACACCGCAAGTTAAAGGAACATCGCACTTAAGCTGCAGTAAGAACTTCATTGACATATCTATATATAGACTACCATATGAAGTTTTACAGCTAGTCAATCCAATGAACTAGTTCCCTTAACTAGCATTCATGTTTATCTCCGGACATCCCATTGTCACCAGCCAATGAGAATCAGTTGATTAGAGAATAACCCATGCTAGTCTCAACAGAATTGATAGTGTCCGTTTTTATCAATTCATCGACTAGGGACAATTTCAATACTTCACAATTGCACATGTAGAGATAATCACTAGTTGTGAATTCATCACAAATTCTCTCATGCTGTGAATTGTATTGCGGACATTCTGTAAATGAGTTTAAGATCTCAATCAAATACATAAACATGTATACTCAAATAGTGAATATTCATTTATTAAAATAAATGATTACAATCATAAGGCGATTGCTACGGTATCCAATACCACAGGCTCTAACATGACCCTCAAACTTGCTTTGAGGCAAGGCCTTAGTTAAAGGATCCGCTAAATTCCTTTCAGTAGGAATTTTCTCAATTTGTATATCATTCCTACTTATAATCTCTCTGATCAGATGATAGCGGCGAAGCACATGTTTGGATCGCTAATGAGACCTTGGTTCCTTTGCTTGTGCAATAGCTCCATTGTTGTCACAATAAACCAGTATTGCTTCATCAATGGTTGGAACCACACCAAGTTCTTAGATGAACTTTTTGATCCAGACTACTTCCTTTGCTGCTTCCGAAGCTGCAATATATTCCCCTTCCGTGGTAGAATCCGCTACGGTGTCTTGCTTGTAACTCTTCCAACTTATTGCGCCTTCATTCAAAATAAATACGTATCCAGACTGAGATTTGGAGTCATCCTTATCTGTCTGGAAACTGGCATCTGTATACTCACGTATTATCATATCACCTTCTCCATATATTAGGAACACATCCTTAGTTCTTCTTAAGTACTTGAGGATTGTTTTGACAGCTGCCTAATGATCCATTCCTGGATCAGACTGGTATCTGCTTGTGACGCTCAGAGCATACGATACATCGGGCCTAGTACATAACATAGCATACATGATAGATCCTATCGCGGATGCATAAGGAATCTTAATCATGCAAATCCTCTCGTCTTCTGTGCGCGGACACATAGACTTTGAAAGGTTGATCCCATGCCTGATGGGAAGGTAACCTTTCTTGGATTCTGACATGCTAATCCCTTTTAGCACTTGGTCTATATATGTAGACTGCGAAAGACCAAGCAATCGTTTTGATCTATCTCTATAGATTCTAATCCCAAAGATATAGGTTGCTTCTCCCAGGTCTTTCATGGAGAAAGTTTTGGACAACCAAATTTTAACTGATTGTAAGACTGATATATCGTTTCCTATAAGTAATATGTCATCGACATATAACATTAAGAATACGACTGCACTCCCACTAACCTTCTTGTACACACAAGGTTCGTCAGGATTTTGTGAGAAATCAAACTCTTTGATTGTCTCATCAAAACGGATGTTCCAGCTCCTGGATGCTTGCTTTAGTCCATATATGGATCGTCGAAGCTTGCATACTTTGGTTTTATCAACCGATGTGAAACCTTCAGTTTGTATCATGTATACATCCTCAAGCAGGTTTCCATTAAGGAAAGATGTTTTCACATCCATTTGCCATATCTCATAATCATAATGAGCTGCTATGGCTAGGAGCATCCGAATGGATTTAAGCATAGCTACTGGCGAATAGGTTTCGTCATAATCAATTCCTTGTTTCTGACAATATCCTTTTGCCACTAATCTAGCCTTAAAGGTAACAACATTACCTTCCATGTCAGTTTTCTTCTTGAAATCCCACTTGCACCCTATGGGCTTAATCCCTTCAGGTGGGTTAACCAAGTCCCATACTTGATTTTTGTACATGGAATCCATTTCCGACTTCTTGGCTTCAAGCCATTTATCCCTTTCTGAATTTTTCAGAACATCTTCATAATTGATAGGTTCGTCATTGTTAATAAGTAACACGTCGTTCGATTCACTTATGAGAAATTCGTATCTCTCTGGAATATTACGTGTCCTATCAGACCTACGAAGAAGTGGTGTTGTTCTAGGTTCAACTGATAGCTCATTATTATGAGTTATCGATTGTGGGTCTAGACTAGGTGTCTTTGTAATGTCTATTGGAGTTTCTTGAACTTCTTCAAGTTCAATGCTACTCCCACTGTTTTCTTGTAAAAAAAATTCTTTTTCTAGAAATACAGCATGCCTTGAAACAAACACCTTTTGTTCCAAGGGATGATAGAATTGGTAACCCTTCGTTTCCTTAGGGTACCCAATAAATAGACATTTATCAGACTTAGCATCTAATTTGTCTGATATAGTCCGTTTTACATAAGCAGGACAACCCCATATCATTAAGTGAGAAAAATGAGGTTTCTTACTATTCCACGTCTCATATGGAGTAGTAGAGACTACCTTAGTCGGGACTCTGTTTAGCAAGTAAACAGCTGTCTTAAGCGCATAGCCCCAAAAGGATTTTGGAAGAGTTGCATGATTCATCATAGTTCTAACCATGTCCATCAAGGTTCGGTTATGTCTCTCAGATACACCATTATGCTGTGGTGTATATGGCGGAGTCCATTGAGACAATATCCCATTGTCCTTAAGATAATCTTGAAACTCTTGACTTAAGTATTCACCACCCTGATCGGATCGAAGTATCTTAATACTTTTGCCAAGCTGTTTCTCTACTTCACTTCTGAACTCTTTGAATTTCTCAAAAGCTTCAGATTTGTGTTTCATTAAGAACACATACCCGAATCGTGAGTGATCATCGATAAAGGTAATGAAGTAGCTATAGCCTCCTTGTGCAAGAGTTGACATTGGTCCACATACATCAGTATGTATTAGACCAAGCAATTCTCCCACTGGTTTACCTTTTCCGGAAAAGGGTAATTTGGTCATCTTGTCTTTTAGGCATGATTCACATGTATCAAATGAACCGGGTTCAAATGATTCTAGAATTCCACATCGGTGTAATTTGGTCATGCGTTTCTTGCTTATATGGCCAAGACGACAATGCTACATGTAGGAGTCTATTTGATTATCTATTCGAGCACGTTTGTTGCTAACTTCGATATTGAAAATGTCACCGGATAAATCTAACGTGTAGATACCATTGCATAAAGTTCCGGTCCTATAAAGAACATCATTTAAAGTTATGTAACAGTAATTGTTACTAAAAGTTAAATGGTAACCATTTTCATTTAAGCATGAAATAGATACAATGTTCTTTATTAACGAAGGAACAAAATAACAATTATCCAATTCTAAGACAAGTCCAGTAGGGAGCTTTAACAAATATGTTCCGATGGCAATAGCAGCAATCTTTGCTCCATTTCCAACTTGCAAATTCGCTTCTCCCTTGACGAGTCTTCTTCTATTCCTTAGCCCCTGTATGTCATTACATAAATGTGAGCTACACCCAGTATCAAGTACCCAGGTGTACGAGGAAATAGAGTGACATTCAATAACGAAGATGCCTGAAGAGGATGGGGCATCGGATGCCTTCTTCTTCAAGGACTCAAGATAAACCTTGCAGTTTCTTCGCCAGTGGCCCTCCTTGCCACAATGATGGCAAGTGTCTTTTGGTGTTTTTTCAATCCTTTTGTTCTTAGTTAACTTATTGGTGTCCAAAATGGAACGCAAATTCAGAGAAGACATGATCGAGTGATTATCCTAGAAATACAAATTGAGGTTATGTGATGAGAATGATAAAGAATGCATCAATATACATTCATTAAATCCTATTTATTTTTTGAATTGAATAACCCTTTTTATCAATTCGGGAGATCGTAGGAACATCTCCAAATAGGTTGATATCCATCCATAGATAAGAACAACCATGGCTGGGGCCATCAAGTTATTCTTAGCTATGAAGGTAGGTAATTATACCGATTACATATTACATATATGTAACTATCACATTATGCTATCAACTAATTGAATGTTTGCATAAATCATTGGGTTGTTAACTCATTAACAAGTATGCAACAACATACATAGCACCCAACTGCACCTCTCTTTACATCGACCTTGGTTGTGGCACAACAAATCGATGCTCCAAGCTTAAGGCTGACCCATTAATCAAGAAATAGTTTTAATATGGTTGGAGCTCATTCAACCGTTTAGTCAGGCTTGGATGTGTCCAACAACCAAAACTAAGGATTGATCTCTGACTCCAACTATATTAATCATAAACTAATTCCATGGTTTGAACATGTCGAGGTTCAAGCCGGGCATGGATGTGTCCATCAACCCAAATGAGAAACAAAACTCCGGTCCTAACCATATTAATGGAAGGTGTTGGCCTTAATATTTTGTAAGGGGTTTTGAGTCTCATCCTTTTCTTTTAAGCACATTCATGACATATAATTATGTCATGTTCTAACGATTTTCTTAATAAAGTATGTATGTGACTTAATTTATCAAGTCTCATTAATTGAATTAGGAACCAGATTTCCTAATTCTAATTTCACACTTTATTCAAGGAATTATTTTGGGAAATAATTTCCTAAATTGTCATAATCAATTTCGGAAATAATATGTTTAAGACTTTGATTTCTCTAAATCAAATCTTATTAAATTAAGAGACAGATTCCCTTAATTCAACCACATATTATTTTCATGAAAATCTTATTTAAGGAAATATATTCTATAGGAAACAATTTTCCTAATTAATTTTGGAGACAATAATATGTAAGAGCATCATCTCATAAATCAAATAAGGAAATTATCGTTTGAGAATCACCTCAAAAATTTCCAAGATTTGATCACATATTTTATTTATGGAAAATTAATATCAATAAATAACTTAATTTGGACGGCTCCCCGAGACTCAATCCAAAATAAGAATTTATTGATAATATAATTTGGACGGCTCCCCGAGGCTCAATCCAAATTAAACATTTGACAATTTAAATTCAATTTAAGAAATTTAATTATAACAACTAATTTTAAATTGGACGGCTCCGCGAGGCTCAATCCAAAATAAAAAATTTTATAAATAATTTAATTTCCAATTATGAATTTAAATGTCAATTAATATTCTCATAATTTGTCTAGACTTTCTTGAAAGAAAGTGCCCAAAATTGCGAGCTTTCCATAAATGGAAAGTTTCCAAAAATAAAAAATTATCAGAATAATTGTAAGTTTAATTGTAAGTTTCTGGTACAAAGAAAACTTACGTATTTCCAAAATTGGAAAATTTCCAAAATAGGAAATTTCCAAAATTGGAAAGTTTCCAAAAATGGAAAGTTTTCACAATTATCATAAAATTTCGAAAACAGGGATATTTCAAAAGTTTGCGAAATTTCAAGAGGATTTCCAAACTTTGAAATTCCTAAATCTAAAATTTACCATAATTGGGAAGTTTCCATAATTGAAAAATTTTCCAAAATTGAGATCATGACAAAGTTTTCCGCAAAACAATTATATGATTATGTCGAACACTAACCGGCTCTGATACCACTGTTGGGACCGGGTGCATGTTGACATGGATGCGGGTTCGTAATTTTAAAATTAATTACGTGTAGCGGAAGGTTTAGCATAAATAATTTCTCAAATTATTTAACCACACATCTAAGTATGCAACCTTATCTTGTGTAGACATGATCATATATTTAAATTTTGCAGAAACGTAAACTAATTTACTTATTACCTCGCGTAACTCGAAGGAAGGGACGAGATTCAACCGTAAGCGTCCCTCGGAAGCTCCGCCTCTAATCGCGTCCACGCCGAGTATCTTCGGGATGACTTCGCAAAGTCACGAGTTTCGTGTTCTCGAGAACTACTAGATTCTCCGAGAACGTGACAAGAAAAACCAAGAGAGAAGTAATCACATCGGAAAAACTCACCACCAAGGTTGGCCGGAATCACAATTCCGGCGAGGAGGAGGAAGATGACTTGCGCCCAATCCCAAGGTGATGATGGTCGGAGAGGAAGATCGTCCCAACGGAAGAATTTCGTCGACTCGGTGCTTCTCCTTGTGCTCACGGCAAGAAGAAGGGAGAGGCCGGCCAAGAGAAAGAAGGGAGGAGAGGGAGAGAGCCCAAGCAAGAATACTTTTTTTATTTCGAATGAATTCCAAGTCTTGCCTTGGGTCCTTTATATAGTGGTCTCTCAACCGCCAAGTCTCTTTTTTCTTATGGAATAAATTTTTATAAGAAATTTATCATATAAATTTTCTATGACTTATTCCATCATGCCAAGTCTTGATTTTATATCATGGTTAAAATCATATTTTAATTAATGATAAAAATCAACCAAGTCTCTTTTTTCTTATGGAATAAATTTTCATAAGAAATTTATCATATAAATTTCTTTATATAAATTTCTTTATATAAATTTCTTTATCATGGTAAATCAATCCATGATTGATTTTATAAAATAAAATAAACCAATCCATGGTTCATTTTAATTTCCATGAAAAATAAATTTCTTTATATAAATTTCTTTATCATGGTAAATCAATCCATGATTGAGTTTATAAAATAAAATAAACCAATCCATGGTTCATTTTAATTTCCATGAAAATTAAACCAAACCTTGGTTTATATAAAAAATTTATATCATCCATAATTTTATAAAACAAACCACACTTGATTTATTTTATAAATTGAACCAAACAATTTGGTTACCTCCCTTTGTTGTGGCCGACCAAGCAAAGAGGGTGGGGACCCTCTTTGGCCAGCCTATCCAGGCCACGCCCCAATGAATTAAACTTATTTAATTCATCTATTAAGTCTTCAAAAGACTTAGCCATTTTACGCTTCCGATGCGTCTCTGAAAAATTCAGATTCGACTTATCGTTTGGCTCAACCAAACCTAATTTCTCTTGATTGGAAAATCCAATTTTCAACTCGTTTTAAATCCCTCGGATTACTCGTAGTGAGTGTGACTAAATAGGCTTTCGATTTATGTTGGCCGTCTATAATTAACCAATTATAGAACGATCATGAGTGACACCTAGTAGTACATCATGATCCCCAATTAATGGAAAGATCAACGGTTGACCTCAGAAACAATTCTGAAACCCTTCAGCAGCTATAATGAATCGTGCCCCATTCCCTTCACCATCTTATACCCACTTGGTTCAGGACATGGTCTATGTGTGTCAGTCCCCACTAGGCTGACTACGTCACACCTAGCCCAAGTAATATTTTCTCGTCCTCGCCTCGGGTTCTCTTCTTCTTCTTCTCTATTGGACCTATGAGGGTGACTAAAGAGAGACAACAAGAGAAGGAGACTTACACTGAGAAGAGATGCGGCAGCAAGGCGAGCAGAAGGTGAACGAAGATGTTAAAAATAGATAAAGCAAGAAAGCAAAAAGGTGTTGTTGCACTCGTTTTATAGAGAGCAGCCACCCTCGTGTGAGCAATGGGAGTGCGACACGTCAACACCGCTGGTCATGCATATTGAGGTGCTACCATCGTCTACGGTTGCCGCTTCGTATGACCCTGCGACGCGTATCAGCGGGAGATTGCTACGCAGAAAATGATGGAATACGTTGCAGGGTTGCATTCGCTAGACCACCTTATCGCTATTAAGAGACCCCATGCGCTTTAAAGGGGCCATGGACAACTATTGTTGCGCTGCCTCGAAACATACGGAAATGTTGGACCAATTCAAGAAGCTGTTTTGGGTCCAAAGACGAATGTTTCGATTCCTCGGACCCGGCAAGCTGCCAAGAAGTAATGGATATATCGGCCCACCACGGCATAGCTTCTTCGTTACAACACTAGTCTAATCAGTCAGTCACACTTCTTTTGATTAGACTTGAAGGGAGGGACTTGTGATGGGGTTGAGCAGCCCGTGGCTGACACGTGGACTGAAGAAGCTATGTGGCGAGATCTACCAAGTCTAGACGACTCTCTTTCCTCGACTCCCGAGACCCTCTCGGGAAAGTAGATCTCCGAGATTACCTCGAGTAGACATACTTTGGAAGATCGCTCAAGGTGGACACACGCCCGAAATTACCTCGGGAGATCAGGGCCCCGAGATCACCTCGGGAAGGCGAGCGCCCAGGATCCCTCCGGGCCAAAGGACCCCGAGATCACCTCGCGGTAGCGGAGCCTAAGGATCACCCTATCTGGTAGACCGACCTCAGATAGTCGCTCCCTTTCTTCGGATCTACAGATAATAATCACCAGTAATTACGAGATAATCATGACTTGTAATCTGCGGTCATTAGAGCCTTAATTATCATAATGACCCAGATTTAATGGTTGCGAATGTTGGAACCCGGATGGCTAGAGAGGGGGGGTGAATATAGCCAATCACTTAGACCTTTGGCACAAATCAAATTTCTGCACTCAAACTTATCAGTAGCACAGCGGAAGAAATAATCACAGAGTAAGCAGAAAACCAAAAACGAATGCAAGGTCGACACACTAGCAAGATTGCTAACAAGAAGGGTTTACAAGGTTCGGGGATAACTTGCCCCTACTCCTTGGCGTGCCCTTAAGGTGGGCGATCCCTTGATCGTCGGCAGATCAAGCCCCGGTTATCACCGGATAGAAAGCAACCTCCTTCTCGGTGGAGAAACCTCTCCACAGCGTTTCAATCACAGATTTAAGTTTAAGCACAAAGTGTCGGGACCGGGTGCATGTTGACAAGGATACGGGTTCGTAATATTTTAAAATTTTACGTGCAGCGGAAGAATTAGCATAAAATAATTTCACAAATTATTTTAACCACGTATCTAGCATGCGACCTTATGATGTGTGGACGTAATCATAAATTAAAACTTTGCGGAAAAGTAAACTAATTTACTTTGTACCTCGCGTAACTCGAAGAAAGGGACGAGATTCAACCGTAGCGTCCCTTGGAAGCTCCGCCTCTATTCGCGTCCACGCCAAGTTCTCTTTGGGATGACTTCGCAAAGTCACGAGTTTTGTGCTGACGAGAACTACTAGATTCTCGGAAGGCACAACTAGAAGAACAAGAGAAAAGAATGGAAACTTACCAACAAGAAACGGAATCTAAATTCCGAGAAGGAAGGAGATGCGTCCCGCTTCTTCTTCTTCTTGTTTGGCTCCTTCTTGATGATGGTTGCTCACGCCAATCTCAAGGTGATGTGAGGGAGGTGCGCCGGCCCTAAGGGGAGGAGGCGCCGACCCTAGGGTTGAGGTGCGCCGGCTCTTGCAAGAAGAAGTGGGCGCCGGCCCTAGGAGAAGAGAGAAGGAGAGGGAGAGATTAAGAGAGAGGGAGAGAATTAATCTCTTGATTACTCAATTGATTAAGGAATTCAAGCCTAGCCTTGGTTCCTTTATATAGTAACCTCTCCCTTGCCAAGTCTCCCTCTTAACGAAATTTTCATAAGAAATTTATCCTATAAATTCTCTTATTAATTATTCCGTTTAAGCTAAGTTTTATTATAACTAACTTTATAATAAAACAAATACCTTCTCTCCTTTTATTATGGAATAAATTTTATAAGAAATTTATAAACTTTCTTATTATGGAAAAATCAATTCATAATTGATTTTATAAAATTAAAATAAACCATTCCATGGATCATTTTAATTTCCATGAAAGAATAAATTTCTATAAATTTATTTATATAAATTTATTTACACAAATTTATTTATCCATAATTTATAAAACAAATCGCGCTAGATTTATTTTATTAATTAAACCAAATAAATTGGTTTCTTCCCCTTGTTGTGGCCGGCCAAACCAAAGGGGGTTAGCACCCTCTTTGGCCGGCCAAACCAAACCGAACCGATCGCGAATTAAACTCATTTAATTCGCCTAATAAGCCTTCAAAAGACTTAGCCATTTTAAGTTTTCGTTGCGCCTCTGATTAACTCAGATTCGACTTATTTCTCTTGATTGGAAAATCCAATTTTCAACTCGTTTTAAATCCCTCGGATTACTCGTAGTGCGTGTGACTAAATAGACATTCGAGTTATGTTGGCCGTCTATAATCAACTAATTATAGAACGATCATGAGTGGCACCTAGTAGTACATCATGACCCCCAATTAATCGAAAGATCAACGGTTTGACCTCAGAAGTAATTCTGAAACCCTTCAGCAGCTCTAATGAATCGTGCCCCATTCCCTTCACCATCTTATACCCACTTGGTTCGGGACATGGTCTGTTTGTGTCAGTCCCCACTAGACTGACTACGTCACACCTAGCCCAAGTAGTGTCTTTCTCGTCCTTTGGATTTCTAATTACTCTCATGTATTAAGAGACTCGCACTCTAAACATGACATGCTCTGGCCAGAGGCTTTGAGTAACAATCCGACGATAGGCCTGGGTATACATCTCCTCGCAAGGAGTGGTGAATCCTTTGTAGGCTGTTCAAACATCTTCGGGCACTTCGGCTTATACCCAATCATCCTGGGTCCACACCTCCTTGGAGATGCTTGCTTAAGATGTTAAAGTATAAGTCTCCATGACCAAGATGACTTGAACACCGCAAGTCAAAGGAACATCGCACTTAAGCTGCAGTAAGAACTTCATTGACATATCTATATAGATTACCATATGAAGTTTTACAGCTAGTCACTCCAATGAACTAGTTCCCTTAACTAGCATCCATGTTTATCTCCGGACATCCAATGTCACCAGCCAGTGAGAATCAGCTGATTAGAGAATCCATGCTAGTCTCAACAGAATTGATAGTGTCCGTTTTTATCAATTCATCGACTAGGGATATTTTCAATACTTCACAATTGCACATGTAGAGATAATCACTAGTTGTGATCCCATCACAAATTCTCTTATGCTGTGAATTGTATTACGGACATTCAGTAGATGAGTTTAAGATCCCAATCAAATACACAAACATGTATACTCAAATAGTGAATTATCATTTATTAAAATAAATGTTTACAACCATAAGGCGATTGCCTTAGGACACTTCTCTCATATCACTAACA
>JAGFNQ010001480.1:0-34369 GCA_024364735.1 Boesenbergia rotunda
CTGGACTCCCTGAGCTTTCCCTCAGTCAAGCTCCAGTCTCAGCTCCAGCCTGAGATGGAAAACGGACAAACCTGCTCCAAGGAAAGTCTCCATTGACTTCTCCTTGAGTGTTTGAATCCTCCCCTGTCCCCTGCAGCTTAATTAGAGTGTTAGAGCAGCATATCAAGCAGTAAATCAAGATTCAGAACTGACACGCAGAGAATCGGATATGTTCAGAGCGTCTGACAACACAATTTGAATTAAAGTGATCGGTCACCGGACCGATCCAGGACTTATGGATCGGTCACCAGACCGATCTACTGCTGTGCTGGTATTCCCAGCTCTTACGGCAACACAGGCCTGATCGGTCACCGGACCGATCAGAGTGAAGCCTGATCGGTCACTCAGACCGATCAGGACAGATGAACAGTGATTTTTTAATCAGATCCAAAGTCCCTGATCGGTCACCGGACCGATCCAGGGTCTGATCCGCAAGGGAACTGACTCATTATCTGCTCCCTGATCGGTCACCAGACCGATCAGGGGCAAGGCAGCAAGGAAGCAGCCTGCTCCCTGATCGGTCACCGGACCGATCAGGAGCCACACAGTAGATTCCCAACCTCACTGTGCGCTCCCTGATCGATCACCAGTCCGATCAGACATCGCTGGATCGGTCACCAGACCGATCCACGAAGGAGCAGCGTGTCAATGTCCCTGATTGGTCACCAGGCCATTCCAGGGATTCAAACCTAGCCCTCTAAGCTAGGAATTCATCCACCTTAGCCCTCCAAGCTAAGGATTTTTCTATCTAACTCTCCAAGTTGGGAATTTGCACCTAACCCTCCAAGTTAGGACTTTTCACCTAACCCTCCAAGCTAGGACTTTTCACCTAACCCTCCAAGCTAGGACTTTTCACCTAGCCCTCCAAGCTAGGACTTTTCACCCAACCCTTCCGAGTTAGAACATCATCCAACCTAGCCCTCCAAGCTAGGCACCTGACCCTCCAAGCCAGGACTTTTTCACCTAATCCTCCAAGATGGGAATTTGCACCTAACCCTCCAAGTTAGGACTTCACCTAGCCCTCCAAGCTAGGACTTTTCACCTACCTCTTCCGAATTAGGACTTTTCATACACATAGCCCTCCAAATTAGGATTCTCAACACCTAACCCTCCAGATTAGGATTTTCCAACACCTAGCCCTCCAAATTAGGATTTTCCATACCATGTCTGATCCCCGATCAAGACTTAATCATAATCAAAACATCATCCACCTAAACTAAAATCGGTGTCAACACCAAAATAACAATCAGGGCCAGACTGCATCAACAAAGTCTACTAGAAGGTTCGCTAGTCTCTAAATTTGTAGTGCTACTATTTCGAGACATCGTCGTTGTATCGTGGAAAATGAATTGCTGCTATCCGTGACCACCACATGTAACGGAGTAATATCATTTTACGGAGATAGTGCCCAACTTTTGCCTCGACGAATTTATATCAGTTTGCATCCTCCCGACAGCTTACTCGGACGGTGCCGACAAACATGCCGTACATTTTTGAAGTAGCAACAAACTTTTTTTTCCGTCGCATCGACCTTCCATTGAAAATATTCAAAATGATTTTTCAAAACATTGACTATGCGAAGAAATAGCCCTCTTTGCATTCAAAATCGACATCAGAATATGTCATCGGGATATATTAGCTCATTAGAAAAGTAATCATTGAAAAGGAGAGTGTGTCTGACTTTACGATCTTGGTTCGAATACCTTCTTCTTTATATTCTATCGGAAAAACTTTGAGCTCTTTGATATGTCTTTTGCCGCTGCTCACATACTGGAGCATTATTTATTTATCTATATCCTCTATATCTTTTATCAATTTATTTCTTTATAATTCACAGATGATCTATATTTTCCGACATTTAGAATAAATAAAGATATTTACATGGTTGAAAGGAAGAAACGTTGGAAGGAAGAAGTAAGAGGAGAGAAAATGATGTGACTAATGAAAATAATAGAATGTTGAATATGTATTTATAGATAATTTTTTAAAATAATAAAAGTAAAAATTAGCTGTTGAGCAATGACTAATGATTTCTTTAATCCTTTATTATTTTTTAAAAATAAAAATTACAATTAAAACATAATTTTAATTCGAAGAAATCAATTAGCAAGGGGCAACTCTAAACAATGAACTGCTCCCTGCAGAAAAGCAAATGAATTCCCTCCCACTATAAACAGGGGCGTAATCAGACTTTCAAATTATATGGGGCTACTATAATTAATATAAAAAGTTAAGTTATTCAAAAATATAAATAACATAAAAAATATTTGAATATTAATTTATAGAAGACATAAAATAAAGATATTCAATGTTCAATACATTCAAAATCATAGAAAAATATTATTGAAGTTGTACTCTTCGATTATCATATCCAATAATAAAGAAATATTCTTTATTGACTAATCTAATATAATATGATGCATATATGAAGTCATACTTGTTAATATCAAACAAACAATAAAAAATAACCAATTATTAAAAATAAAAATAACTAAATTAATTAATAATCTTGTTAATAAATTTAATCAATTTATTAAAAGAAAATAATTGTAGTTGACTCGTACAAAATTAAAAAAATAAACCTGCGACGATGGAGGCATAGATATCGTGTGTTTTTTGAGAGAAAAGATATCGCAGTTATACTCGTCGAGTCGTCGTCGATCATCTGTACATGATATAAATATGAAATATATAAATGAAAAATATTATAAAAAATTTTAAGAAATAGAGAATTGGAGATTAAAAAAATCATCTAACAAATTCAATTTAAATATAATTAGATTTGTTCTATTCTATTCCACGGAACGGAAGAGAAAAAAATAATAATTAAGATTTTATTTTTGCTTGCCGATTTTGCTGCAGAAAATTAGAGGTAGAAAATTACGGTAGAAAATTGGAGGCGGCGGTAGAAAATTACCGTAGAAAATTAAAATTGCTGTAGAAAATGAGAGGCGGCGGCAGAAAATTGGAGGCGGAAGAAGAAACTGTGAAGAAGCAGCAGAAAATTGCTGCCTTGGTCTTCGACAAAAGTGCAGGCGGCAGAAAAGTGCAGCAGATGAAGAAGCAGGCAAAAAATTGGAGGCGGCAGAAAGTGCAGAAGATGGCGGTAAGAAAATTTTGTGATTTGTGTGGAGGCGGCTGAAGATATTACTGCCTTGGTCTTTGACTTTGACAAAAGGCAAGTATGAGTAGGGTAATAAACGTCAAGTAAAATTGGGCCAACTAACTAACTAAGTTATATATATATATTTTTTTTTAGTTTATGTGGGTGGGGCTGGAGCCCACCCTAGCCCAAGGGTGGCTCCGCCCCTGACTATAAATAGGAGCTCCCTTCCATTGTAGCAATGGAAACTCTCAAGGCATCGTAAACTTTTTGAAAGTTTTTTTAAAAAAAAAAATCGTATAAAAACTTAATCATCATTGTAAAGACAGGTTTTTTATTTGAAACTTTTGTCTGATTTAATATTTCGAACTCAAGTTTTCCATAAACAGTGGATCCGTTGTTAAAAAATTATATATATTTTTTATTGAGGATTTTTTTAAAGACGTGTGAATTATCGAGTGTTGGCCATAAAAAAAATTATAGGAAAGATTTTAGATTTTTGACTACCACATAAAAAAACATAAAAATAAGTTTTTACATTGGAGATTCCCATGGGGAGTTCCATTGTGGATCAGCCTCTCTCGTTCTCTCTCGTTCTGTGTAGGATAGTAAAATAAAATTTATAAATTGGTTAAGTCGCTATACAGTTTAAAATAAATTTTAAAGTAATGACATGAAAAATTTAATAATACTATAAAAGAATATAAATTTAAAATCAATAAATATGATAAGTATGTCTATATGAAAACCTCATAGAATGAGTTTATCATCTTATACTTATATGTAGATGATATATTTATCATTGGGAGTAATGATAAGCTAATCAAATCCACTAAAGACATGTTGAACTCAAAATTTGATATGAAAGATATGAGTCAGCTGATGGCATTCTAAGAATCAAAATTCTTAAAACAACAGAAGGATTTGTTCTTAGTCAATCTCACTACGTGGATAATATTCTTGAGAGATTCGGTAATGGTGATATTGCGTTGGCACGAACGCTGATAGATACAAGCCAACATTTATCGAAAAATTGAGGGGAATGTATCTCTCAGATAAAGTACTCTCGAGTTATTGGAAATTTGATATACTTAATGAATTGTACACGACCAGACTTAGCCCATACAGTAAGTAAACTGAGTGGATACACGAGTGATCCCTGTGTTGAGTACTGGAAAGGGATAACAAGAGTACTGAGGTACTTGAAGTATACTTGAGAAAATGGATTGCACTATATGAGATATCCTGCTATGATCGAAGGATACAGCGATGCAAGTTGAATATCTGACATAAAAGACTCGAAGTCTATGAGTGGATATGTATTCACTCTGGGAGGTGCAGTCTACGAGTGGATATGTGCTCACTCATGGAAATTTTCTAAGCAAATCATAATAACCAGATCCATGATAGAGTCTGAGTTTATAACACTTGACAAATGTGGTGAAGAGACTGAATAACTACGACAATTCTTAGAAGATATTCCGAAATGGCCGAAACTTATGCCAGCAATTTGTATATATTACGATAGTCAATCAGTAATTGATCGGGCACAGAGCCATATATACAATAATAAGTCTAAACATATACGTCGGAGATACAATACTATTAAACAACTACTCTTAATAGGAGTTATTACTGTTGACTATGTCAAATCAAAAGATAACCTAGTGGATCTCCTAACTAAAGGGTTAAATAGAGAGTTAGTTGCAAGCTCATTAAGAGGGAAGGGCTTGATGCTGATGGAAAAAGTTAGTGCAAAGGAAACCCAACCTATGCAGACTTAAGATCCCAAGAAATAAGTTCAAAGGGACAACCTAACTGCATCAACAAAGTTGCTTACTGTGGGGAACGACCTAGTGGAACGGTGAAGGATAGAGGTTAAGCACATGTATTTTAATGATTCGACAGAGTTATGTAGAATACTCTTAAGAGATCACCTATGTGAGAAAAAAGTGGGGTTGCTTCGAAGAGAATTGGAAGCATAATTTTTAGAACTTCTCACAGAACCAAGCATGCTCATGGCCAAAGAATGAACATACTCATAAGAACTGACTTGTATCAAGAAGAGTCCTGGGTGAGATATGTCAATATTTACATAGACGATAGAACAGTTTAAGGACATAATGTCTACTGTCAGCCAGTAAACAAACAGATCTTTACAAGGGAAGGTTTAAAGAGCAAAACCTATCTATCATATACTACACTCAACTGTTGAATGTTATCACATACCCTGTTTTCATTCATATGGGGGATTGTTGGATATAAGTGAATGAAAAAGAGGTGGAAAGGAAAGAGACTCCATTGTGAATAGAACTTTTAGTCCCACATTGAGAGTTTCAAGGTATATTGACTGGTTTATATTGATTCACAAGTGTGTTAGTTGTGAACAAATGCATGGGGAGAGGCTCTCTTTCACGCGTAGTGCACAGGGGGTGCAAATCTAGGATTCGGATTTGCACTAAACCAAGTTGACTAGTATATGATCACGAGCTGCAGGCACCGAATGCTGGACCGGTCGAGGTAAACTTTACCTAATCGAATGAACCAACATTTTTCACAGATGCATTAATCGATGATTAATGAAGGATCTATAACCTACAAATGATTTGGTCATTAAATACTACTTGGTCTAAGCTCCTATATAAAGGGGTTGTGATCAAGAGAGCAGGTAGAGGCAGCGAGATAATAGTAAAGATTTTCTTCCACCTTTATTCCTCCAAATCTTCCTCCACCGTGCATTCCGCCAGGTGGATTTACCGTGATAGCAATCGAGTATTTTCTTAGTTCGCAACGAGCAACTATTTCTTGGTTGTGTATGTGATTTCACTGTTGTATCCTGGGAAATAGACATCCATTATAACCTTCAAGCACAGCCGGAGGAGAACGAAATTGTTTTAAGGAAACTGCATTACGCAAGCCTCAGTAACTCTTCCTTTCACTCCAGGTCAGGAGTCTGTATGTAAACTCTGCAACTCGAGAGTCTCTAGGTCGGGAGTCTGTACTTAGATTCTGCGACTCGGGAATATGTAAGTCGAGAGTCAATCCTTAGACTATGCGACTCGGTAATTTGCAGCTCGGGAGCCTCTTGGTCGGGAATATGCAGCTGGAGAGCCTCTAGGTCGAGAATCTCCAACTCGGGAGTCTCCATGACGGGAGTCTGTACTTAGACTTTACAACTCGGGAATTTGCAACTCGAGAATCTCCATATCGGGAGTCTGTACTTAGACTTTACAACTCAAGAATTTGTGATCGGGAGTCAAACTCTAGAGCTTTCAACTCAAGTCAGGAGTCTGTACTTAGACTTTATACTCAGGAGTCTGCACTCTACATACAAGGTAGCTCAAGTCTTTCTAACCAACTTAGCCATTCCAAGCAGCTCTTTCTCTACTTGGCAGCCTAAAATTATCCGTTCAAGTCACTCAACAGATAAATTAAAAATTAAATTATGTAATTTCAATTTAGTTTTATTATCTCTGATAGTATTTGCCCAACACAATAGTGGGAGCTCTCCAAGAGCTCCCTCAATGTCACGTTAATGTCATGTCAAAAGTAAAAAATCTTACTCGTTTGTCCACTATGAAAAAAATATCTCAACGACTCCTTTATGGGTCTCACAATTTCGTACAAATTATTCATGAAATATAATATAAAATAATTAAATATATCATAATTAATAATAAAAAAAATTTTGTCGATCAAACGTAGTCTGTCCAAATATTCTCAACCAAGTCGGCTTGAAGTTGGTTATCACGTAGCTCGCAATTTCTCCAGAGATATTATTGAAATTGTTGGGTGAAATCTTGAAATATTTGCGACGAAGGATCTTCTTTACGATCCAACCAATTAACTATTGCATACCCTCATTCTCAATAAACATATTGTACAAAATAATATATATGTGTGTGTGTGTGTGTGTCTTTATGTGATGTTCTTCAAGTTATTCTTGTACCAAAATCATCTTGGGTCTCTGATCATTGTCTATTGAGACACCCCCAATGCCTGTTTGACATCCTTTTTAGCGATCTCTTATCGTTCCTTAAATATCTTTCTTTGGGATCCTAGGGCACAGAAAATTCTAGACAAAAGTAGCCCATTATAGACAGGTCATATTAGTTAGATAGTATCCTTTTATATATTGTGTATCGTTAACCGTAAAATTAACCTTTGGTGCATTTTCTTTTAAGACGTTGTTGAGTAAAGAGGATTTATTAAGTGTGTTAATATCATTATGCGCCCCTACAATTCCAAAAAGGTATGTCAAGTCCACAAGTATGTAGATATGACTACCTCAATCATAATTGTTGGGATACCATAATTACTCAAGTAAACTAGCCTTTCCAAGTTACATGTCAATTTTTCATTGTCAATGCATACAATCAAGACAACTCAACATGCAAGGGAATCTATGTCTTTGCTTATGCATTTCAAGCAAGTGTTGAATGCCAACAAAATGAGGTCTTCTCGAATATTGAGCCTCAAACACTTCAATTACATATTGACAAAAGTTAAATAAATATTGGATGACAGTTGATCCTGTCGACAAGCGAAGATCGATTTTCCTTCGGATGACTTGGTCTAATCGAGATGACCCGGTCTGCTGGGGCTCGGAATAGGACTCGGGCTCAAAGAGGATGCTGGCTTAAGTCACTCGGCTTGGACCAAATCAGGGCTCACAAAATGGTAGGGTGGCGGCAAAATGGCAGCGATCCCTTCTACAGAGCCATATGGGGGGTTTATATAGGGGAGAGGTAACTCTCTGTTGTGTCAGGGCTGGCAAATCTCACTAAGGGATGGTCAGTTGACAGATTGTGATAGTGACAGCCGTATTAATGCTATGAGACTGCCACAGCCGCCTGACACCCTGCCTAATCTATCTCTTCTGTCCCCCCTTAACTCTCGGCGGCACTGTCAGGTAATGATTATGCCTGGGGGTTGTCCTCTGACTATTTGATAGGAATGACCTATAATTGCTCGGTCATCCTAACGTGATCGCGAGTGCCTGACTCCGAGGGCCGACCCCGAGTTCCCGACCTCAGACGACCAACCCGAGTGCCCGACCTCGGGTGACCGACCCCGAGTGCCCGACCTCGGGTGACCGACCCAGAGTGCCCGACCTCGGGCGACCGACCTCGAGTGTTCCGACCTCGGGGGACCGACCCCGAGTGTCCCGACCTCGAGTGTCAGGCCTCGAGTGCCAGACCTCGGGTGACCCTTGGCCCGGCTTATTTGCTACAAGTCCGGAGCGGCAATCGAACCCGACCAAGCCCTTGAACCTTCTAAGAAATCATTCACCCGGATCACAAGCCTTCCTTTCATGTCTAGTCGAAGGAGGAGTTCGGTCCGACTGACTAGGCTCCCTGCTCGGTCGGCTTGCCTCTTTTTCGTCTTCCCGCGCGTCACATCGTACGGTTAATCCTCTTCTTTAAATGTCGTATCCTCCATCAAATCCCCATTAATGCAGGGCCACGTGTCATTTCCCGACTGGAGATCTCTGGTAACGAAGCGTCACTGGTATGGTTCGTGCGACGTGCGAGTGAAGCTTCGAGGTCTGGGAAATGACAGAGATCGGACAGTGAGGAGTCCGCCCCGTCATTTTCCTTTCCTCCATCGGACGGCCCTCTTGGTTTTACCGGTGGTATAAATAGGCTTAACTCCTCATTTTACCCCTTTTTATCCCGACCTTTGCCTTCTCTCTGACTTTTGTCTGATCTCCGCCACCCGACCTTCTCGATTCCGGCGAACAGTGCTTCCGGCGAACTTCAATTTTAGGTACTTCTTTTCTTCGCCGAGCCCTTGCTGTGCTTTTTCCGACTTCGTTTTGATGGCCGAATCATCTGCGCCCCCCGAGCCTTGGTATTTAACTACCCGTTCTTCACTAACCTTAGGTCAGCTAGAAACCCTGCGTATAGATTACCTAATCCCTGAAGACCACGCCATGGCCCTTCCCGACCGTCGGGGTCGGCCGCACGAACCCCCCTTAAGTTATTTCACCATCTTTTCTGATCAACTATTGGTCGGCCTGCGCTTTCCCCTATATCCCTTCTTTCGCGAGATCTGTCGCTACTTCCAGGTCTCCTTGTCTCAATTGGCCCCCAACTCGATCCGAATCTTGTGCGGCACCGTGATCATCTTCACTGCCCATAAAATCCCTCTGAAACCTCGGGTGTTTCACTATTTCTACTATCTCAAGAAACAAGAACCCGAGAAATTTCTACTTCCAGGCTCGCATTAACTTGGCCTTCTTAGAGAAAGTCCCTTCATCCAATAAGGGCTGGAAATCTCACTTTTTCTATATCCAATCCATCCCCCGGCCGAACTGGCCTACTGCGTGGGTAGAGAACCTGCCCGATCACCCTCAACTGCCTAAGAACCTTCGTTCAGATCTGGGCTACCAATCTGCCTCCTCCAAGCTCGGGGGAGCCCGATACCACGAGGGCAAGTTACTGATCGACGGCATGCTGTAGCTCTTCCAGCTGAGCCAAGTCCCAGCGGAGCTACCTGGCACCCTTGGTAAGTCTTTGTTCAGTTTGTAGGGTTGTTAATGCTAACTAAAACTTTTTCTTTCGTGCAGCCGAGGTCATGTATAGTGCTCGGGTTGATGCCGTATTGGCGAGGGAGGAAGAAGCCATGGAGGCTCTGGCCGCCCAGCTAATGGCCGCTCAGGCGGTACCACCAGTAGTCATTGCATCGGATCCCGAGCTGCCGGCAGCTGCAGCGAACGAACCAGGAGAGAGTCTCCCGGCCGGGGGTTCGGGAGCAACGACTCGGGTAGCGGGGGAGGGGACATCCACCTAGGCAGAAGAAGAAGAAGAAGAGGAAACGGACCAGGCAGCCTCTACTAGCTTGGTTCGAAAGCGCCGCCGGCTGGTCCTCCGCTTGGGTACGCCTACACCCCCATCACCGACCAAGGGGGGTCCGGTCGCAGTGCCTTCTCCGCCCGATCAAGCTATGTTCAGCCCTCGGGTTCCGGCCCCGGGCTCAACTCCTGTCTCAGCTACTGCCCGACCTGACCCTCGAGGTCCGACCCAGTCAACACCCCGCTCGGCAGCCCGACCTCCTACCTCCGTAGCAGTAGCACCTGGTGCATCAACCTCGGGGACCGCGCCGCGTCCTCAGGCCCCTCAGACGAGCGCCACAAACATTGAAGTCGTAGAAGCCCTTCTGTCCATGCATTCCCCTCCAAGGTCATCGGTGGATGTTCAAGTGCCTTCAGCTACTATTCTAACCCCAACAGTCCATCCTCAGCCACTTAATCTGCATGGCATGTTGGTCTCGGGCTGGGAGGAAGGATGGACGGCGTCTTTCGCGATGGATCCTGTCAGCTTGGCCGACCACTTCTTCATGGGCCTGACTCAGGTACTTTCTCCCTTCATTCGGCTGTCTATGCTTACTCCTACGCCCTTTATGCCATTTTGCAGCAATGGGCGCTGAGTCATGCAGTTAGTCAAGCGCTGGTTACCAACACCAGGGAGCGCCGAGCGGCCGAACGAAGAGTAAGAGACCTGGAGGCTAAAGTGGTGCAATGCACCCTTCCTCCAGGCGACGAGGGGCTAGACCAGCTTCGTTCAGAAATAACTGCGTTGAGGTTGCGTATATCAGAGTTGGAGCTCGGTTCGGAAGAAGAGCAACGGTTGTTGGCCCAGTCTGCCGTGGAGACGGAGCGCCTATCTAACCGGGTGGCTCATTTGGAGGGCGAGAATAAGATTCTCAAGGCCCGGTATACCCGAGCCCATGCCGACCTGGCTAAGAAAACAACAGACGCCAAGGGATTTCAACGGAAATTGAAGGAGTCGGACGCCGCCCATCACCAGACTTAGCTTGCTCTGAAGAACAAAGAGACGGAGCTGGCACCCAATAAGAGGCCTTTCAAGGTTTGGAAGCTCAACTAGTGAACAGGAAAGCACAGCTGGCCGCTCGGGAGACCACCATCCAGGGGAAGGATACCGAGCTTGCTAGGAAGGATACTGAGCTTGCTCGGCTCAAGAAGGAGTTGGAGGGCTATAAGTCGGGCGAGTCCGCTCGGATTGAAGCAGCCCGGGTGGCCTATATTCAGTCGGACTCCTTCTTGAATCAAGTGGCCGAGCGGACTGGTGGCATGATCCTGTACGGCGCGAAGGGCGCTATCCAGCAGCTGACCGAGGCCGGCCACCTTCCCGAGGACCTTCCCCCTAACGCAGTGAAGCCGAGGCTGATCAAGGCATCAATTCCTGAAGATGCCTTCCCCCTGTTTACTTAGGTTAAATTTTTACTTGCCTTTGTTTCGTAATGACTCGGCCTTCGGGAATTAGAAAGTTTGCCCTATTTTGAATTGACTTAGCCTTCAAGGCTCAATTTTGTAGAGGCCATGAGCCCTTCTCTGATTACATTAACTTGTTATGGTTTCACTTCAATCGCCGTGATATCGTATTTGTTTGCTTGCGATGCTTGAGGTTTTTGTTAAGTATTGTCTGCCTGGAGTGCCCGACCGGCTCTACGAGGGCCGACACTTGAGTCATATTACGAATTTTTACAAAGCGTTGACCGCTCAGGACATTCATACCGTTCCCTTTAGCTCGACTTTGTGAGCCAAGCATCAAATTTTTCTAAGTGTCAGACGCTCAGTGTATTTGAGCTCTTAGTTATTCAGTCAGGCCATTACCCGGGTCCAGGCATATTGTTCAATCGGGTAGATACCCTATCTGAGCGTTATATCTTGTTTCTGGCGAGTTAGCATTATCGTTGTAGCCGAGTTAGTTTGCGTGCTTTGGTTCGACTAGTTTAGCTTTATCAAGCTGACCTGCTATCCCTTTTGTCCCTCAGAACGTGGGGAGCCACGTCCTGGCAATGAAGATCACAGAAATGTGTTAATTCGTATTTCCCTTAAGCAAGAGTCTGGACACCGTCCGACTTACCCTGACCGAGCGTGGATCGCCACGTCCGACCGGGCCCGACCGAATCGTGGAACGCCACGCCCGATCGGCGCCGAGTCCGGTGGGTGCGTGAGAGCAAGCCCACTTATAACTTGCTGTAATTGTCTTTTGGAGAGTTGGAGTTTTTATCATCATTCTTTCTGAGTACAGTTACAAGAACTGTACAATCTTAGGTGCACTGTACTCCAGGGTCTTCCGAGCCGTTTGCCTTGAGCATCTTGTAGATAGTAAGCTCCTGATCCCAGCTCTTCGACTATCAGGAAAGGGCCACTCCATTGAGGCTCCAGCTTGCCTACATCCCCGACTGGCTTGACTCTTTTCCATACCTTGTCTCCTACTTGGAAACTGCGGGGTATGACCTTCTGATTGTATTGGCGTCGCATTCGTTGCTGGTAGGCGATCATGCGTACTGCAGCCTTGGCTCGGACCTCCTCAATCAGATCTAGCTCCACCCGTCTTTTCTCCGCATTATCTTCCCCGTACAGATGCCTTCTGTCAGATTCACAGCCGACCTCCATGGGCACCACAGCTTCACTACCGTGTACTAACTGGAAGGGTGTGCACCCTGACCCTTCTTTAGGAGTGGTCCGGAGAGCCCACAGAACACCAGGTAGCTCGTCCACCCACGACCCCCCGACCTGGTCCAACTTGGCTCTGAGTCCCTTCAGAATCTCTCTGTTAGCTACCTCGGCCTGACCGTTACTTTGGGGGTATGCCACTGAGGTGAAGGCCTGTTTGATTCCGAACTCCTTGCACCACTCTCTTATTATCCGATCTTGAAATTGCCGACCATTATCCGACACCAGCTTGTGTGGTATGTCATATCGGCATAAGATATTCTGCCACAGGAACTTCTTCACTGCTTGTTCAGTAATCCGGGCTAAGGCCTCTGTCTCAATCCACTTAGAGAAATAATCCACTGCCACCAGCAAGAACTTCTTCTGACTGGCTTCCCGGGGGAACGGTCCTACTATATCCATGCCCCACTGGTCGAAGGGATAGGACACAGTGGAAGCTTTCAGCATCTCGACAGGTCGGTGTGATAGATTATGATACTTCTGACAAGAAAGGCAGGAAAGAGCCAATCTCTCAGCATCCTTCTGGAGGGTCGGCCAGAAGTAACCTGCTAGTAAAATCTTCCGAGCCATTGACCGACCTCCTGAGTGGTTTCCACAGGACCCTAGGTGTACTTCTCGTAGCACATAATCTGCATCTTCTTCTCCCAGGCATCTAAGTAGTGGTCGGGAGAAGGCTCGCTTATACAACGAATCTCCTATCAGAGTAAACCTGGCCGCCCTTATCTTGAATATCCTGGCTTGCTCAGAGCTGACCGGAAGAATCCCTTCCTTCAGATAAGTTATGAACGGGGCTCGCCAGTCTCCTTGTATTTCCATTTCTATTTCTCTTTCCACCTGGGCGACCAGCATGACCTGAGGTGAAGGTTTGGGGAGGACCCAGGGATGGACCGAACTGGCTAACCTAGCCAGCTCATCACCTTGGCGTTATCCCCCCGAGGGATCTGCAAATCTGAACTTCCTGAAACTCTGCTTGCAATTGCTTGTATGCCTCTACATAAGCTGCAACTTCTCGTCATTCACCTCGAACTGCCCGACACCTGCCGAGTCACCAACTGGGAGTCGGAGTACAGGATAACCCGAGTAGCCCCCACATGCTTGGCTGCTTGTAGACCTGCCAGAAGAGCTTCATATTCGCTTGGTTGTTGGTAGCCTGGTATTCTAGGCGTACGGCCAGATGAAGAGGGTCTCCCTTAGGAGAGACAATAAAACCCCACGCCACTTCCTGCCGAGTGGCCGACCCATCCACATAGATCTTCCATATCCTTCTTCTTCCTCGTATGGAGCTCACTCAGGAATCGCCAAGGCTTGAGCTTTGATGCGTTCGGGGCTGGTACTGGATATCATATTCACTCAGTTCAGTCGTCCATTTGACCATCCGACCTGAGACCTCAGGGTTGATCACACCTTTCCGAGTGTGCTATTGGTCAGCACTCGGATAGGATGAGCCAAAAGTAGGGTCGTAATCCCGAGCCATCAACACAAGGACATAAGCTAATTTCTCGAGTGTAGTATACTACACTCGGTTCTTAAGTAATGCCCAAAGAAGTAGACCGGTTGTTGTTCGGCCTCCTTCTGGGTTACAAGCACGCGCTACAGCTCCCTCAGTAGCAGATAAATAAACATACAATGGTTCCCCTTCCTCCGGTTTAGCTAATACCGGCAGACTGACCAAGTAGTCCTTCAACTCTTCGAAAGCTCGGTCGCACTCGGCATCCCACTGGAACTTGGAGGCCTTGCGCAGGATCTTGAAGAATGACAGACTTCTATCAGCCGACCGAGAGATAAAGCGAGATAAGGTCGTAATCCTTCCGGTCAAGCGCTGAACTTCCCTTAGGTTCCTGGGCGGTGGCATGTCTAGCAGGGCTTTCACTTTACCCGGATTGGCTTCTATCCCCCGCTCAGTCAAGATGTAGCCCAGGAATTTTCCACTTTTGGCTCCGAACAGACATTTGGCAGGATTGAGTTTGAGGCCATACCTTCGAAGGGTGCCGCAGGTTTCTCGTACATCTACTATGAGGTCGGCAGCTTGGGAGGACTTGATGAGAATGTCATCTACGTATACTTCTACGTTTCTCCCGAGCTGCTCCTTAAAAACTTTGTTCATCAGCCTTTGATAAGTGGCCCCAGCATTTTTGAGGCCGAAGGGCATAACTGTGTAGCAATAGGTGCCTTCAGCCGTGACAAAACTGACCTTCTCTTGATCTTCTAAGGCTAACGGCACTTGATGGTATCCCTGGTAGGCATCCAGCATGCAGATGAGCTCGCTCCCCGCAGTGGAGTCTACCATCTGGTCTATCCGAGGGAGGGGGTAGCAATCCTTGGGACAAGCTTTGTTGAGATCCCTGAAGTCAATGCAGACCCTCCACTTGTCGCCGGCTTGGAAACCAGCACCACGTTGGCCAGCCAGGCGGGAAACTGCACTTCTCGGACGTGTCCTGCTTTCAGCAACCTTTCCACTTCGGCCTGGATGATCTTATTCTGCTCAGGACTGAAGTCTCTCTTTCTTTGTTTCACAGGTCGGGCATCCGGGTAGACATGCAGCTTGTGCTCCATGACCTCGGGCCTGACCCCTTTCAGATCTTGCTGGGACCAGGCAAATACATCTTGGTTTTGAGTTAGACATTCTATCAGCTGTTGTCGCAGGTCGGTCGGCAGTCCGGGGGCTATCCTCACCCGAGTCTCTTCTCGGCCAGGCAAGAGCTGGACCTCTTCCTTTTCTTCTATCAAATCAGCCCAAGGAGAGGGCTGAGAGGATTGCACCATGTTGCAATTAGCCGGCGCTGCTCGGAAGGACTTACTAACCTCCACTCGGACGTCGTCCACATAGCACCGACGTGCTACCTTTTGGTCTCCTTTAGCCTCTCCGACTTGATCACCCACTGGGAATTTGACCTTCAAGTAGAAAGTGGACACCACGGCTCGGAACTCGTTCAGCACCGGTCGACCCAAGATGGCATTGTAGGCTAAGGGGGCGTCCACTACCAGGAAGGTAGACCACCTGGTCCTTCTCAAGGGTTCTTCGCCGAGTGATATGGCCAGCTTGATCTGGCCCAGCGGTTGGACCTCATTTCCCGTGAATCCAAATAAGGGTGTGGCCACGGGCTGCAACTCAATCATCTCAATCTGCAGTTGTTCAAATGCCTTCAAGTATAAGATATTCACAGAACTTCCTGAATCCATAATGGTCCGGTGGACCTGATAGTTGGCTATGATCGCCGTGATGACCAAAGCATCCTCATGAGGCACTTCCACTCCCTGTAAATCCGATGGGCCGAAACTGATCTGTGGTCCTTGAGCTTGGGCGGAACTACAACCCACCTGATAGATATCAAGGCGTCGGACTTGAGATTTCCGCGCCCGATTGGAATCACCATAGGTGGGTCCTCCCGAAATTACGTTGATGGACCCGTGCACAGCATTCTGTTGATTAGCTTGCCCTTCACTGGCCTTCCCGTGCTCGATGGAGTCGGGGGTCTGGAACAACTGTCTGGCTGCGGAAGCGGTCGGTCGGGTCGGGGATTCGGATTGGCCAGGCGATGTTCTTCCCCGACCTCGACCACCTCCTTGGTGAGCTCCTCTTGGACTTCCTCGGCCGGCGCAGCTCCGACCTCTGTCGGCCTGCCAGCAGTCTTGAAGGTCATGCGTATGGCTGTTATGGAAGGAACAGTAGGGCTGCCACCTGGAAGGGATGCAACCCTGGGCCACTTGCTGAACTATTCCCCTCTCGACTCCTGGTCGGTGTCCCATAGCTCTGGGGCTTCTGAGAGGCCCCCCAGGAGGTACATTTCTTTGATGTTGCCGAGGATTCTCGGGCGCAGGTCTGACCTCCGGCCTCCTGGCGGCTTGTGCTTCTTCAACATCTACGTATTTACTGGCTATCCCCAAAAGGCTTTCAAAGTCCTTCGGAGGTTTTCGGATCAAGGATCTGAAGAATTCGCCCTCTTATAAGCCCTGCGCGAAGGCACTGACTAACACCTCGGACGTAGCGGTGGGCACGTCCAGAGCGACTTGATTAAACCTCTTGATGTAGGCTTTTAATGGCTCTTTGGAGCCCTGTTTCATGGTAAACAGGTTTAAGCTGGTCTTGTGATGTCTTTTGCTACTGGCAAAATGCTGTAGGAACAGTCTTTTGAAATCAGAGAAGTCCTTGATCGATCACTCTGGGAGTCTGTCAAACCACCGCTGGGCTGGCCCGGCTAAAGTGGTCAGGAAGGACCTACACTTAACACCATCGGGGTACTGATGTAGCATCGAAGCATTCTCAAATTTCTTTAGATGTTCTTCAGGATCAGTAGCTCCTCCGTATTCAGTGATGGACGGGAGTCTGAAATGCTTGGGCAGTGGATCGTGCAAGACTTGGCTGGAGAAGGGGAACCCTGTGCGCTCAGTTGGGGTCAGCACAAGGGGAGCCTTCCCTTTGTTAGCTCTGGTATGACTGGATGTAGCTTCATGAGGGTCTAATTGTCCTGCTCCTTCTGCCGGGACGAACAGCGCCCGGTGGAAGTGAGGACTATCTTCCTGTCGAACCCCTCCTTCGGTGCCCCCCCGAGCAGTCTGCTGGCTGGGCCCGGCTGAGCGGGTCGAACAGGCCGCTTGCTGTGCCTCCGCCAATTTCCTGGCTCTAGCTTCTATTAGCAGATCCAAGTCTTCCTGTGAAAGAGTAACAGTCACCCGGTTGGATTCACTCATCTTCGTCTTTCGATCAGGCAGGAATTTCCCACAGACGACGCCAAATTTGATCCTGTCGACAAGCGAAGACCGATTCTCACTCGGATGACTCGGTCTGACCAAGACGACCCAGTCTGCTGTAGCTGGGGGGTTGGACTCGGGCTCAAATAGAGATTAGGTTCAAGTCACTCGGCTCGGACCAAAAAGAGACTCACAATATGGTGGTGTGGTTGCAAAATGACAGTGATCCCCTCTACAGAGCCATATGGGGGGTTTATATAGGGGAGAGGTAACTCTATGCTGTGTCAGGGCTGGCAAATCTCATTTAAGGGAGGATCAGTTGACAGGTTGTGATGGTGACAGTCGTATTAATGTTGTGAGACTGTGGCAGCCGTCTGACACCCTGCTTAAGCTGTCTCTTCTGTTCCCCATTAACTCTTGACGGCTTTGTCAGGAAATGATTATGTCAGGGGGGGTTATCCTCTGAATACTGATAGGGACAGCCTATAATTATTCGGTCATCCCAGCGTGAATGCTAGTGCCTGGCCCCGATAACTGACTCTGAGGGCCTGATCTCAGGTGGCCAACCTCAAGTGGACCGACCTCGGGTGACCGACCCCGGGTGCCCGACCTCGGGTGACCGACCCCGAGTGGACCGACCCCGAGTGCCCGACCTCGGGTGACCGACCCCGAGTGACCGACCTCGGGTGACCGACCCCGAGTGCCCGACCTCGGGTGACCGACCCCGAGTGCCCGACCCCAGGTGACTCTTGGCCCGGCCTATTTATCACAGGTTCAGAGCGGCAATCGAACCCGACCGAGCCCCTAATCCTTCTAAAAAATCATTCACCCGGATTATATATATATATATATATATATATATATATATATATATATATATATATATATATATATATATATATATATATATATATATATATAGTAATGATATAATACGCGCCCAAGTTTGAGCGCCCCTGCGCGCTCGCGTGAAATTTTACATTTTTTTTTTAGAAATCAAACACTTCCTCTCTTAATATTATATTATTAATTTCTATTATTTTTTTCTCCTCCCGCTTCGTCTCCTTCCTTGGCGCGACGCGACGGGCGACGATGGCCGGAGGCGGCGACTGCGGTCGGAGGCTGCGACGGCAGTCGGAGGCGCGACACCAGCGTAGTCGAAGTCGCTGCTCGTCTTCTTCGTTGGCGCGGCAGACGGCGGACGGAGGCGCGACGGCTGCCCCACCGCTCCCTGCTCGTCTTCTTCGTTGGCGCGGCAGACGGCGGACGGAGGCGCGACGGCTGCCCCACCGCTCGCTGCTCGTCTTCTTCGTTGGCGCGGCAGACGGCGGACGGAGGCGCGACGGTGTCGCGCCAAGGAAGAAGACGAGCAAGGTGCGCTGGTGTCACCCTCGCCGCCTCCGGCCACCGTCGCACGTCGCCCGTCGTCGCCGCACGTAGGCGTCGCCCGCGAGCGCAAGGAAGAAGACGCCGGTCGTCTTCTTGCCCGCGGCTCGCTGCTTGAAGGAAAGATTCTTTTTGCGCTTGAAGAGGTCTTTCGGCGGAGCTTGGGCGAGCGTAGGGAGGGTGCTGCGCGACGGGCGTCTTCTTCCTCCTTGACACCAGCGCTCCTCGCCCGTCGCAAGTCGCCGTCGGCGCTGGTGTCGCCGCCTCCGACTACCGTCGCCGCCTCCGACCGCCATCACCGCCCGTTGCCTGCGCTCCTCGCCCGTCGCAAGTCGCCGTCGCCCGTCGGTGCCAAGGAGGAAGAAGACGAGCGGGGGAAAGAGAAAAAACAAATAGAAATTAATAAAAAATTATTAAGAGAGAAATTGTTGATTTCTAAAAAAAAAAAAAAAAAAAATCGCGCACGGACGCGGATATATTGGTCGCGCATTGTATCAGTATTTTATATATATATATAAAATCTTACTTATGATGCTCACCTCATGAGCGCTAAGCGCTAAGTATAATTTAGTATTTAGTCGATTTTGATTATAGTATTTAAATTGAAAAAAAATATTTAAAAAAATAAAAATAATGGGACAAGGTGAAAACTCTCTCTATATATATATAATATATTGCTCATGCCAATATGCACGGCTAAGGGCGAATGACCACGACTACTATCAATATTATAGCAAATATAATTTTATAGTCATTATAGTGCATATTTAACATGTTCAAACATATTTAAGTTGTAATTATTACCATTTCATAATTGTTATAATTTAGATTCAATCATGTTTATCTATCATTCATGTTGTGACAATTACGAATCATATTTGTTAAAATATAAATTCAATCTACTCACTTAATTTTTATGTTATAATAACTATAAAATGTATCGACTATAATATATATAATAGTTACACTTTGATAGATACTACAATGGCTATGATTAATTCAAAATTTAGACATGAGATTTTTTTAAGAAATAATAATGAAATAATAAACAGTTTTAAAGAAAGAAATTAAAATAAGACGACACTTTGATGATTTAAGGGGAAAAAACAGACGCTCTACTGATTTTTGCCTAAAAGAAGAGCAATGGGACATTGCATCTATGCATTTGTTTGGAAGGGTGATGCCTCGTCTCTTCAGTGATTTGCGGAATATATGGATGCGGATGAAGAGGCCAGTAATGGTTGACAACCAAAGAAGGAATTATTCCCTTCCCGTAGCTGTAAAGTAACGTAGTAGATTTTTTTTAATCAATCCTTATGTGATATTTATTGTTAGAGTTACTAGTCCTCATAATTTATCTCTCTTATATTTATTTTGAAACGGATTAACGATAATAATGATTAATGAAAGTAAACGAATCGTGTCTTTTGCCATGGTAAAATAGTAGCCTTTGTTTAAGGTGAAAAGGGAAATTTCATTTTACTCCCTTAAAATACTCCTGGACCTTTTTTACATAAAATCTAGCATTTATTTAGTAATAGCAGTCGTTTTCCAAAGGGAAATTGATTTACTGTAAATGTAAATTTTTCCCTCATGAACAAAATAAAAAAAAATTAACAATCCAACTCATACCAACTTAGATATTTAAAAGGAAAATGATTGGGAACATAAAAAATTCAACGTGAATCCAACATGAAACCCAATTGCACCGATCCTCGACGGGTTCACCCGTCCCCCCAGGTTATAGTTTTGTTCGGGGCGGCGGCCGGAGGCCGCCGCCACTGTCCGAGCGACAATCGGACGTGTATATAAAAAGTGCCACGTCATTCACGTTGAGTTTCATGCTAAAATTTCACGTTCTCTATCATTGCTCTATTTAAAATACAACCAAATCCAACAGAGATATGTTTTGTGCCAGTACAGCATTTATTGACTGTTCCTCCTCGGCCAGTTCGTTCAAACCAATTCGAATCCAGTCAATGGCGTGTTGACGTTTTTCACGATGCCTTCATCTTCACTTTTCTTCAATTTTTTCCCCATTTGGTTCCTCCTTATTTATAGAGATCCAAAGAGCGGAACAAGAGTTCAGATTGTGGAGAGGAAGAAGGATCGGTCCATGGTGGCCGGAGGTTGGTTCCGGAAGCTAAGCGGCGGCGGCGGCGGCGGCGGCGGACAACGACGGCCGTGGAAGCTCCTCGGCCTCGCCGCCTCCTGGCGGTGGAAGCGGCCGGCTCTTTTCCGTTCGTCCCTCCTCGATGACCTCCTATTTCATGTCCTCTACTGCGTCGAAGGAGTCGTCCTCGTCGGCGCTCTCTGCCTCTTCTACCTCTGCTGCGGCTGCCACATTTAAATAATCTTTCTTTTCCATTCATTCAAAGATAATTTTTGATGAACCATTGTTGAATTTTTTTCATTTCTGAAGAAAAGATCAGATCTTGTTCCTTTTGTGTTCTTCTTGTTGTTTCTTCTATGATGTTGTTGTTCATATAGCTCAGCCTTCTTCTCTAAAGCTGCGTAAACAGCTGAGCCACCCTTGAGCCTTCATCCATGAATATGCTGTTGTCGACCTGCCCGAACTGCAACACCACTGTCTCTTTGTCTCCAGCTCCCTGAGGCCACTGCAACACCACTGCAGATGCTCGTCGTGCCGCCGAGGAGATTTCTTAAGCGAATCTTCTTCTAAACCATCTGGTGCCTTGGGACGCTGAAGAGTGCAGTTCGTCTTTCTTTGCCCTCCTAACCTGAGAAGGTTGAACTTATTGGAAATCAGCCCGATCTCAAAGTTACCAGAAGGGAGGGCTGATTCGCTTGTTAGCAAAACGCCGCATCACTCTGCCACTTGATTCCTTAGCAGCATTAGAGATGGTCGTTGGCCGTCGAAAACGGTGAAATTTGTACCCAAGAAGTCAGATCTGCAAATGTATGTGAGACATGCTCAGATATAACCTAAGCGTGCTTTGGAGAAGCTAGGGCACACAGCAGAGGAGAAGGCCGAGAAGGGTGAAAGCCAATCGACAGACTACATTAGTTACCGCTTAAAAGTAATCAAAATTGCATTCTTACAGGCGAAAATTCAAACTTTTATGAGTCTCTCGCAAGAGATCCTCTCCATCAGGAGATTAGGGCTCAAGGGGACGAAATCCGAAATCCATCGACGAAGAAAGTTACCGCCGTGAGGGATGAGGGAAAGGTGATCTTTCTGGACTCGGCTAGTCGTTTCTCTCCGCCGCACAATCTCTCCTAACAGCTTCAGAAGCATCCGCATGCATCTCTCCCCGTCCTCCTTCCCCGGCGACGCCGCCACCCCATCTAGATCTCCAGCTTCCAGCACATCCGCCGTCGCCGTCTCAGCAGCCCTCGATAATAACGCCCTAACGCAGAGACCGTCAATTCACATCGCTTTTTAAACGGACACGTACAACCTCGTATTAGTGACAACTACATTATTTTCTTGAGCCCTTGCATTGGGCCGAACCAGCCCATTTCATTAAATGGGCTTTGTAACTTCCAAAAGAACGCCCCTCATAAATTGGACAAAAACGCGCCACGCCCCTCGTAAATTATTTTCACAAAAAATCATCCCAATTCTCGTAAATTGTAATTTGTACCTATCAAATAGAATGATCCTTACTTTGTTTTACCATATTCGTTTCAACAAATATAATATTTGAGTTTCTCTTGCTAAAAGGAAAAAAGATAGCCATTGATAGACGTATTTAAAATTATGAAATCCCTAAACGTTATATCTAACTTTTAAATTTTTAACGTATTTATTTTTCATTTTACTTATTTTGTCAGGCACTGTATGTTGTATTTAAAAAATCAATATTATTTTATGATGTATAAATCTTAAAATTAACATCACAGTGTTATTGATATTTGAAAAGTTGTTATTTGAAATATGGTAACATAGTAATGTTGCTCTTTAAATATAATAATATTATAGTGATGAGAGGGATAAAATAAAAAATAAATATCTTTTAGAAAATTTAAAAATAGATGTGCAAATTCTATAATCAAGTGAAATCATCTCCAACTAACACATCAAAAACCCAAATATCCAAAAAAAAAAAAATACCATTCTATTCCAATCCCTACACTAAATCCTCGCACCAAAAATGATGCATGAATAGTGACTCGGAAAGCCCAAGATTTTTTTTTTATTTTAAAAAAAAACTTATTATATTATATAATTACTAAAATTAAATATAATATATATTATTAAATACCATAAATAAAATTTAATTTGTAATTATTATTATTTTCCTCATTAGCATAGTAATCTTAATTATTTATTATAAATTTAAAATAAATGTATTTAGTAGTATATTTAAAATTTATTATGCATATTTATAAATATTTAATTTCTTTTAAAAAATATTTTTAATTTATTTAATATATTTTAATTATAATTAAATTTATAAATTATATCATTAATTTCATTAATAATACAATAAAATATTAAAATAATTTGATGGTACTCCATTTGAAAAGTTTCTTATTTGTTACATCCAAATCAAAGACAAAAAAAAATCATATTATTTGTTTTAAATAAAAATACTAAAATATTTTATACTAGTTAGGTGTGTTTTTTATAAAAATTAATTTATTCAATACAACTGAAGTATTAATTTTTAATATAATAATTATCATAAAAATATTAATAAATTAAAAATATGTTGATAATTAAATTATAAATAAGAAAATATAATATTCTAAGGTGTGATATGGTGTGTCACGCACCGAGAAAGAGGAGTCGCTAGTCCAATATACAATCAGACAGCATTTCCTCTGTATAATCAATAATTTGAAATATTTATACCATACCACGCAATATATATATATATATATATATAATGTAATTCTCTGCTGCGGATCACCTCGTGCGAACCACGTGCGCGACCACGGGGCCAGACCGATCAGGCAAGGGCCTGATCGGTCTGGCAGTGTGGTCCGCACATCACGTCCGCAGCAGAACAATTATATATATATATATATATATATATATATAATATATATATATATATATATATATATATATATATATATATATATATATATATATATATATATATATATATATATATATATATATATATATATGACCTCTGACCTCAAATCAAAACATATAACGGTCAATCTCAACTGAAACATATAAAGGTAAATGCATCACAATAATAAAATTCATAACACTCACCTGAGCTGTCCTCTGGGCAAGCGCGTAGCAAAACATCGTTTGAAGTTTAACAAAGGACTAAAAATACAAACCACACATCAAATATAGCATAATACAAGTCCTCGATCTAAAACAAATACAGAATTAGGAGTATGCTATAATAGAAAACATAAACACGCGAAAGAACCCAAAGTCAAAGTCGTCAGGACCTGCTACTGGTAACTGGGCTCCTCTGGCGACTAATCAACCTGAAAATAAAAACAGGGTGACGGGTAGTGAGTCCAGGTGGACTCTACGGGTATAGAGATAGATATGCATGGTAATATAAATAGTTGTGCAAGTTATGAAGAAACAACACGATACAGTCTCAAACTAAATATCAGAATATGCATAACTAACAGTACCGAATGAATGTACATATCAGAAATCAGTCTATCCTGATCATAAAAAGCTCGTATCATAGGAGCAAGTGCAAGGTCATCGACACCAAACATATAATATCTCTTGTATATGCATGTCAAACATATACAGCAAGCAAATGCAGCAATCACAATCAAATGCATAATGCATCATATGCACATGATGTAATCACATAGTCACCTATTCGAATTTGGTAACCCGAATTCTGTTTAATCCGTTAATATTTATTAGATATTTTCTTATTAATATGTTAATTAACAGATTCTTTATAAATCTGTTAATTAACAGTTTCGTTATTAATTTTTTATTTGACTAAATATTCTAAGGTCCCTATAAATTGTGTATCTCATAGACAAGTTGAATCAATCAATCAAAAAAGTATTTGGTTATCTCGTCTTTCTTTTCTCTACCTCCCTTTTCTCTCTACTTCTCTTTACTTTATTATGGTATGAGAGTTGTCGACTTTGTATTCCACCGTTCATATTGATTTTTCCTCCTCTGCCCGTGGTTTTTTCCCATCAAGGGGTTTCCACGTAAATCTGGTGTGTTCTCTATTGTTCTTGTTGTCGTTTTTCCGTTATAATCTCGTAACAAGTGGTATCAGAGCAAGGTTGGTTTTGAGGATTTCAACCGGGATTAATGACAACAACAAGCATGAAGTATGATATTCCGATTTTGGATCACAACATCAGGTTTACGTTGTGGCAAGTTAAGATGCGAGCGGTGCTAGCGCATCTGAATTTGGACGACGCACTGTTCGGGATAGACAACATGCCCTCGACATGGACAAAGGAGGAAAAGGAACGTAAGGATCAAAAAGCTCTATCTCAGATCTACCTTCATTTATCGAATGAGATTTTACAGGATGTTTTGAAGGAGAAATCCGCTGCTGCACTATGGCTAAAACTGGAGCAGTTGTGCATGAGAAAAAGTCTTACGAGCAAACTGGGTCTGAAACAACGTTTGTATTCTCATCGCATGGCAGAAGGTACATCATTAAGAGATCACTTGACCGTGTTTAAGTAAATCGTCTCTGACCTAGAGGCCTTGGAGGTCAAATATAATGATGAAGATTTAGCATTGATCTTACTGTGTTCTTTACCCTCGTCATATACGGCTTTTAGAGATACTATTTTATATAGTCGTGATACTCTTACTTTAAATGAAGTTTATGATTCATTATTTTCAAAAGAGAAAATGAAACAGCTTGTCGAAGAATCGGAGGCTCAGGGTGAGGGTCTTATTATTTGAGGAAGGACTCAGGAGGAAGACTCTGATGGTAATATCAGGGGCAGATCGAAATTCAAAAATAGCGATAAGATCTGTAATTATTGCAAGAAGAAGGGTCACATCAAATCAGAATGTTACAAGCTGCAGAATAAGAATAAAAGGGCAGGTGAAAATTCGAAGGAAAAACAACCAAAGAAGTTTGGTGAGGCTGATGTTGCCGAAAATTACAGTAATGGTGAACTTCTCGTTGCCTCTGATGCTAATTTGAAGCAGAGTGATGAATAGATTCTTGATTCTGGCTGTACGTTTCATATGTGTCCCAATTAGAATTGGTTTTCAACATATAAAACGGTTTCGAGTGGTGCCGTTTTGATGGGCAATAATACATCTTGCAGAATTGCTAGTATTGGTACGGTCAAAATTAAGATGTTTGATGGTGCCATTCGGACACTTGGTAATGTGAGGCACGTTCCTGATTTGAAGAGAAATATGATCTCTTTGAGTATTCTTGATTCTAAAGGGTACAAGTACACTGATGAAGGTGGAGCTGTGAAGGTTAGTAAAGGGTCTCTTGTTGTGATGAAGGGACTAAGGAGAACCGCCAGTTTATATGTTCTGAAGGGATCCACAGTAATAGGTGATGTTGTAATCACAAGGTGATATGGATAAAAGAAGATCACTTACGAAAAGCTTGTAAGGAAGCTATTTGGCTGAAAGGACTCTTCAGTGAGCTTAGCGAAGACTTACAGATTACTACAGTTTTTTGTGATAGTCAGAGTGTTAGTTTCCTCACAAAGGATCAGATGTTTCATGAGAGGACAAAGCATTACTTGGACTTGGTTGATGCTAGATGCTAAGATTTGCCTGTGGGACTTTTGTGGAAAAGGTAGAGAATGTTCATTTGAATATTTGTGGAATTCGCGTCAAGGTGGAGATTGTTAGAATTTGATGACCCGAATTCTGTTTAATCTGTTAATATTTATTAGATATTTTCTTATTAATATGTTAATTAACAGATTCTTTATAAATCTGTTAATTAATAGTTTCATTATTAATTTTTTATTTGACTAAGTATTCTAAAGTCCCTATAAATTGTGTATCTCATAAACAAGTTGAATCAATCAATCAAGAAAGTATTTGGTTATCTCTTCTTTATTTTCTCTACCTCCCTTTTCTCTCTACTTCTCTTTACTTTATTATGGTATGAGAGTTGCTGACTTTGTATTCCACCGTTCATATTGATTTTTCCTCCTCTGCCCATGGTTTTTTCCCATCAAGAGTTTTTCACGTAAATCTGGTGTATTCTCTATTGTTCTTGTTGCTGTTTTTCCGTTCTAATCTCGTAACATCACCACTTACGACAGTCAAACCACCGAGACATGCCACATGCATTGGCCGAGTGGGTAGGGTTATGACACTGTACACACTCTGCAATCATTGCTTATGAGTGACCGAGTAGACAAGATGTTGGTGGAGCTATCACTCCACCCCATGTACAAATGACAGAGATATCTCTCTCATCTCCTCAGATTACTAGAAAGAGGAGAGATCCCTGCCTGCTACCACACTCCCGAACCACTACCCATGAGCAGTCAAACGGAGTAGTATAAAGCAATTACACACACCCAACGATAACCACTAAACCATGAGTGGCTAAATGTGCAGATCATGTAACAAGTGACAGGCTTAGACCACAAGGGAGTCGATGGTCACTAGCATGCAATTATGCAAAGATGGTGCATGACTCTAACACATGTAACACCCACCAGGTCATCATACATAACTTAACATAACATGCATAAGTTGATCACATGTATCATAACATAACTTTCAAACATCTAGATACATATGCAAATATAACTAGAATCAATCAATGCAAATATAGAATGACATGCTGTTATATCTATGTACACATACTTGAATAAATACTATACGGAATCAGATGCCAATATAACGAGACTGTATAGACAGGAATTAGATTATATCAAAGACCAAGTAATAAGTATCAAGTAGGATAACAACGATAACAAATATAAGGTAAATAAAAACCTACTACAACAAATATAACCAATCATACATAAAGATAACATGGATCTAAAGAAGACAAGCAATAAGTATCTGCCTCCAATGGAAGAAATTCATATGCGTAGAGAAAGACCCGTCTACTAATCTGCAACAATAAATCCCAATTAATGTTCTGTATCAAAGGACATATTTAAATAGCTATTAATAAGAAACAGTAACTAGCTAACAGGTCTCTAACCCGTGTTAGGGTTAAATTACTCATCCTATTTCATTTAATTACCCATAATTAAATGATTAGCCCTTAATTATCCTAAACTACCATGATTAGATTCATGTTAGGTTCCCGAACCCAAATTTTATTGAGTTTAGGTTCTTAAGTTTAATCTCAAATTAAACCTAAGGAACCAACATGAATACTAATCCCAATAATGTAAAAAAAAACATCGCAAAGTAAGGCTCTCGGTAAGACACCACAAGGCTCACTAGGTCATAATCTAATTCATAAAATTCACGTATCAATTTTCTATACAAAATCAAAACTAAGGATAAACATAAAGCTCACTACAGTTTTTGAAAGGAAATCAACAATGAACTTCCATTCAATAGGCTCACGACATTACAGGAGGGTTCAAACAAAACACTACAACAAAAGGAAAGAATAATCTACTGATCCAATAGCTACATCTTTGTATCCTCCCAACAGCAATTGCAGATCTATTCCACATTCAGAATTTATTCCGAGCATTGAGTTTCAGAAATAGAATTTGAACAGAAACTTATCCAAACATCTAAGGCATATTTCAGATCCTTACCTAAGCTTGAACATATCTCCACAACATCTCTAATTCGGCACAGTGACCTAGGGCAGGAAATGAAGAACTTAAACCAAAACCCCAATTCAAAAACTAATCCAAAACATAGGAAAATAGATCGGAAATCAAAACCACCAAATTTAGGAGCTCATAGTGGAAAAGGAAGAAAATACCAACTTATATTTGAAATATCAGATCTAATCATTCATGCTCACGTTAGCAACATCAAAACCATGAACTGATCTTAACCAATAACCAAAATTGAACAGCATAGTCTTATATATCTCTAATGATCGCCCGTAATCTCCTATCCAGAATTGCTGCTCCAATCGGGCAGATCAGTGAATGTGAGGGAAGAAAACCCAAACCCTGGCTTGAGATATGTCCCCTTGGAGTTCAACCACCTCCTCACTCGTTGAAGATCCAAATACGCAAGCACTCTCCTAACTCAACCGGAGAAGAAGGGACATAATAGATCAAAGTTAAATCCAACTCAAATTCGCTACAATCAAAAGGAACCCTAATTAGCCTTACTCACCTCTAGCTCACCCGCGATATAGGTTTGACTACTGTCCCTTGCGACCCCCATCGATGTGGCCTAGGGTAGTCGGCCATCGTGTGTAAAGGAGAGGGGCTGAAGGTGAAGGCTCCGTCAGCGATTGCAAAGGACAAAGCCCCGTTTGATGGCGAGGTGAAGAAAAAGCTGTGGATCGGATGTGAGGTGGAGAGGAGAATGAGAGTGTTTCACTCGGGCTCTGATCGAGCAGTGAGCTGTGGAGAAAGGGAAAAATAAGGGATTTAATAGAGGAACAATTCTTTTGCATTTCAACCTCTCCATATCAACAAATTCGATCCAGCCCCTTAAGATAAGGGTTTTTATTCACTTTGACTATTATCAGTTTCGGATTTTAACAATATACCCCCTTAAATCTCTTAACTCTGAAATCCTAAAGCTTATGGAAAATTTTTTAAAAAATTTTTTGGACCGGGTTCCGATTTGTCATATTTAACATGGTGAGTGGATTGGAGTTGAAATACTATTTGATACTGAAATTGCACCATTTTAATGTGAAAAATACACCAAATATGATATTTGTGGTTGGAGATGCCCTGAGCCCTTAGACCATGAAAAAAAGGTAAATCTAACTAGCCAGATTTTGATTCGCTAGAATGATTTTTTTAAATAGAAAAAATTCATTTAATATAAATATAAATAAGAAAAAAATATAATTTAATATGATAATAAAAAAGTAAAAATATAATTAGATTTAGACATCTTTGATGATGTCAAAATTATAAAAAAATTATAATGAATTTTTATAAGTTAAAAAATCAATTTAATATGAAATAAATAGTAAAGGATATATTTAATATGAAATAAATAGGAAAGAATTTTATTTAATATGAAAATAAATAGGAAATGATATAATTTAATTTATACATCTTCAATAATAATTTAAAATTTTAAAAATAAAATAAAATATTTTTAAAAAATGCCTAACTATATTCTAAGGGTAAATTTTCATAAACTCCTTACATGCTATTTCAACTTTGCATGCAATCCCACATAAATTTGTCTTTGCATGCAATCCTTGATGGGATTGATAAGGGTGAGTATTATTTGAAGAAAGTTGAGTATAAAAGTTAAAAAATTGAGTATGTAAGGTTGCATCCACCACATCAATAACCCGTGTACTCAATTTTTACTCTTTTATACTCAAGTTTTACTCTTTTATATTCAATTTTCACTAATGTATATTTAATTTTTATTCTTTTATACTTAATCCATTGGGGAGTAAATATAAAAAAAAATTTAAATGAAAAGTGCTGACCAAGATCAAGTGATCATTGAAAAGTTTTATGTAATTTACCGATATTCTAACTATTTAGTACTCTCCCCAAAAAATAGTGCAAGCAGATAATTTATGAAAGGAGATTGGAATCTACTTTGCTTACATTGGATTGTGCTCACAACCTTTTGAAAGTTGTATACATCGCTTTGTTTCTCACACACTGCTCTATAAAGAAACAAAGAAACATCACTGTCGTCCTTCATCATACACTCCAGATGGGTGCTCTTTGATATTTGTTTTCCCAATGACCATTAATTCCTTTTCAGATAAATGGCTCCCTGGGAATCTTTTCCCACTGCGTCGACGCTGACTCAACAGCGACAGCGTTTCCATTTAATGAACTCAATTCACCGTGCAGAAACTGCTCTGATGAACTGTCAGTGTGCAATCGATGGCGAAGTCTCGTCTTTTGCTAGTAATTTCTTGGAGATTATTTATGAACTTGCAAGTTTTGGAAACCGCTGCGTGCGATTGCAGGCAGCTGCAGTTATAAAGGACAAGAGGAGGGAGGGAGAGAATAAAAAGCAGAAAAGGATGAGGTCATTCAGTGGGTGGCGAAGTGTTCTTGTCTCAGCCTCACTGCGCTTCCCTTTTTCCTCTTTTTCCCACCAATAATTCGCCGTCTTTTCCTCTCAAGATCACTTTTTTTCTTTGGCGCCGGATTCCTCATCCGCTCGACAGTCGGAAAAATCCCATCTTGGAGAAACAACTGCGGAAGACTGTTTTGGGGAGCCGTGGACAGACATGGCGGAACTGAAGCTGGAGGAGATGATCGTCCACCCGCCCATGGATCAACTCCAGGGGTTCGAATACTGCATCGATTCCAATCCTTCTTGGGGTGCGCCCGCTCGACTTCTACTTGATATTTCTGACTCGAGACCTGAAGCTTGAGATTCATTGCAGGCGAGGCGATTGCTTTGGGGTTTCAGCATTACATACTCTCGCTGGGCACCGCGGTGATGATTCCAACCCTACTTGTGCCATTGATGGGCGGAAGTGATGTAAGAATCTCATGCTTTACCACAATCCTTTCCATTTCATAAAAATCAAATTGTTAAGGAGGGGAAGATAAGGAACAAGTTAACTAAGCAGCTAAATGAAAGTGTTGATCATGGAGTCTATGGCTGCAGGGGGACAAGGTTAGGGTGGTTCAGACATTGCTCTTTGTATCAGGAATAAACACGTTGATCCAAACCCTATTCGGGACTCGTCTTCCAACTATCATCAGTGGTTCTTATGCTTTTGTTATTCCAGCCATATCGATAATTCATGACTCTTCCCTGAATCGAATAACCGATGACCATGAAGTAAGTAGCCATCAAGTTGCAACGAGATTCATTCCATTTGTTCTTCACTTGTTCAACTTGAATTCGACTGCTTTTGGCTTGGATGTACACAGAGGTTCCAGCAAACGATGAGAGCTATACAAGGAGCTTCAATCGTCTCATCTTGTATTCAAATTATTCTAGGTTACAGCCAATTGTGGGGTATCTGTTCCAGGTACAGTGAATTATTAGATCACCTGTTCTTACTCGCGTGTTTATTTGGATCAACCAATTTGTTCTTTTCTCAAATTTAGTTTAAGATGGAAATTTAATGGTGAGACCTAACATTAAAATTATGCTGTTTCTGGTTCAGATTTTTCAGTCCTCTTGGAATGGTTCCTGTGGTTTCACTGGTAGGATTCGGTTTATTCGACAGAGGGTTCCCTGTGGTATTCTTCTTCTGCCTTTTATTCATTGATACACAATGTGCTGATTGTTCATCCGTATGCTCGATCTTTAAACTATTTATTTTCACTTGTTTTCCCAATAAAACTCATTTACGAAGCAGATGGCGGTTCTTGATAAAAGCATCATGTTCATCTTTGGCCATAATGCAATCCTTCAGAACTGTCAGTAATGTGAAACACTTCTTCAACATTATGTTTCATATTGAATCTTATCTTCTGTTAGGTCGGGCGATGCGTAGAGATTGGTGTTCCGACACTCATGCTTTTCGTTGCAGCTTCTCAGGTAAGAATGTATCACCTAGTCATTCGAGTGTAGAAGGCACGGATTGAATCTAAACATGTTCTGATTTTTCTTTCAATTCGAAACATGACAATTTGGTCAGTATCTGAAGCATGTATATGTTCGGCGGCTTCCCGTATTAGAGAGATTCTCTCTTCTAATAACAATCACGATCATGTGGGTTTATGCACATTTGCTTACGGTCGGCGGTGCATACAAACACCGACCTGAGCTCACCCAACTCAATTGTCGCACAGATCGTGCCAATTTGATCTCCTCTGCTCCCTGGTAATTGTCCAACTTATATTGTTTCAGTCTTCGTCTATAGTGTCTAGCATCTCACATAATTTCTTTCAGGATAAAGGTTCCTTATCCGTTGCAATGGGGCGCCCCAACCTTCAATGCCGGCCATTCTTTTGGGATGATGGCTGCTGTTCTAGCATCGATGGTCGAGGCAAGTAGTAGTCATGAAGCTAATTTCAACACTGCGGTTTGGTCTCATCAAGCTGAAGCTGATAGTTTGTTGTTTCAAGCAGTCGACAGGAGCTTACAAAGCCGCAGCACGGCTAGCTAGTGCAACGCCACCTCCAGCTTATGTTCTAAGTCGAGGCATCGGGTGCCAAGTAAACTGTTTACCATTTACGATCATTCAACTTGAGCATTTGAATCACATCGCTTAACTTACCTGTTAAACATCCAAATCTAACAGGGAATAGGAATACTTCTTGACGGATTGTTTGGCACTCTAACTGGTTCATCCGTTTCAGTGTAAGTTCACAAAATTCAATTGCTCTTTCTAACTTGTGCACCTTCGAGTGCCCTAATTTTGCTAAATTTGTGCATTGCCTACATGAAAGTGAGAATGTGGGGCTTCTTGGATCGACAAGAGTTGGGAGTCGCAGGGTCATTCAAATCTCAGCCGGTTTCATGATATTTTTCTCTGTCATGGGTGAGAGTTCATATGATCAAATCAATTTCGAGCATTAGGACACAAGGAAATACTAAACCAACTTCCTTTGCCTTCACATTTAGGGAAATTCGGAGCATTGTTTGCATCCATACCTTTCACCATTTTCGCTGCTGTTTACTGCATTCTCTTCGGGATTGTCGGTACTTTCTCTGGGCTAGCTAGTGTGTACAAGCCGTGTTCGATCAATAAATTAGGCATTGCCTAATAGTACTTTCCATTTTCTGTTCCCAGCTGCTGTTGGTCTGTCCATGTTGCAATTCACCAACATGAATTCGATGCGGAACCTCTTCATCGTAGGCGTGTCGATCTTCCTTGGCCTTTCGGTTCCTCAGTACTTCTTCCGCTACACTACGAGTGCTCAACATGGCCCTGCTCACACCAATGCAGAATGGGTTAGCCTCCAAGCATTTTTTGGCTGTCTTACGAACTAGATTTAGCACAAATAGTTTTCGGATGATTCAATTGGTAGAAACAAACATCTGATTCATGATGCTATCATGTGAACTCATAGAATTGTATCATATGACACCATTTTGTTCTTGCAGTTCAATGACTACATCAACACAATCTTCTCCTCTCCACCCACTGTGGCATTGATCGTTGCAGTCTTCCTTGACAACACCCTTGACTTCCATGGCGCTGCCGCCGATCGGGGCATGGGGTGGTGGGACCGGTTTCGGAAATTCAAAGGCGATAGCCGGAATGAGGAGTTCTACACTCTTCCATTCAACCTCCATCGCTTCTTTCCCGCCTCATGATGCATGGAAGAACTCTGGTGAGGAAGAAGGAACATGGAAACCCTGAAGAGATTGTTGAGACGATATAACGAGTACATAAATTGTAGTGTTTAGCTACTTAAATTCATAGGGCGAGAACAGAAGTTAATTGCTTATGTTGTAACTTAAGAATTCATTCAAACAGCATTATTACATATGATTAGCCGATTAGTATACAACACAGAAAGTAAAGGAGAGAATTAAGAGCCATCGCATATCGTTATCAGCCATCATACACAGCAACCAACACTTGAGTATTTTAATATGGAAAAAAAATGATGAATGCGCTTTTTTTTTCTGAATCATCAAAAGGTGTTTCATTTTGATTTTTTTTAATCAAAAGTGATGACTCATCTCATTGTTCAGTCATATAATTACTCAACTGCTCTGT
>JAGFNQ010001480.1:34995-50961 GCA_024364735.1 Boesenbergia rotunda
TGATCGTCGATCGGACACTACCGGCGATCTCTGATCGCCGCTCCGAATTAAATTATATTTTGGGAGGAAGGTAAACCCGTCAGGATTATCGGCAACGCTGAACCCGTCGAAATCGACGGTGAATAATGCGAGATCGCAATTGCGACAATACTCGACGAATTCACCGTGCCTCCAGGGTATAGTTTGGTTTGGGATAGCCACCGGTAGTATTCGATCGGACGCTGAACATGCCATCGATTAATAATCAAAATTTTTACTGAGACATTTATTTTTACAGTGCATATCATGCAATCATAAACAATCATTTTAATTGTTTGCTACATGGTAGCCATCAATTAAAACTTATTTTTTAAAAATATTCTAAAATTTTAATTTGTATTAAAAATTAATTATGCCATATATATATATATATATATATATATATATATATATATATATATATAAAAGAAGAATCACATAGTAAATCCTTTGATATAAATCTGTCTTTAACAAAATTTATGTATTTAACCAAAATAATCTTGCTATGGTAATGGATTGGGATAAATACAAACGGATAAAATGGATATTAAGTTGAAAGTAGATTGAATATTTAGAAAAGTTTCTGAGCCGGTCAACGAGCGAAGATCGATTTTCCTCCGGATGACTCGGTCTAACCAAGCCGACTCAATCTGCTGTAATTTTGGAGGTCGGACCGAAGTTGGGCTCTCAATGTGGTGGAGTGGTTGCAAAATGGCAACGACCCTTATCAGAAGTTTAAGTGGGGTTTATATAGGGGGGAGGAAAGGTATTCTTACGTGCGAGCTGTCACATCTCATTAAGAGAAGATCGATCGACAGATTATGATAGTGACAGCCACCTTAATGTTGAGAGACTGTTACAGCCGCTTGACACCATACTGGAGCTGTCTCTTCTGTCCCTCTTTAATTACTGATGGCTTTGTCAGACAATGGTTATGTCAGAAGGGGTTATCTTATGAATGTCTGATAAGAAAGGCTCATGTGATAGGGGAGGCTCGCAGTTGTCCGGATATCTCTCTGCAATCATAAATACCTGATCCCGATTAGTAGACTTCGAGGGGTTGACCTCGAACGACCTGTTCCGATCGTCCTGATCTTAACCGATCAGCCCCGAGTACCCCGACCTTCGACGGCCTACCTCGAGGATCCCGGGTTCAGATGGTCGACCTTGGACGGCCGATCTTTGAGGATTTCGACCACGGATGATCGACCTTGAGAATTCCGACCTCCCAAGGCTGACCTTGAGGATCCCAACATCGGAGATCCCGACTTCAGGGTAATCCTTGGTCCTGACCCATTTAACACCGGTTCAGACCGGCAGTCGAACCCGGCCGAGCTCTCGCCCCTCCTATAAATCACACGCCCGGATCAGTTTCTTAAACGATTTACTCGATTCCATAAAAAACTGTATATATTTTAATAGCTACTTTATGGTTTTACTATCGTCGTGAACAAGGGCATATTTGATATGTAAAATGTATGATTAATACATGAATATTGTCATCCTATTTGATACTTAAAATATATTAAAACAGTCTAGAACAAAGACATATTTAATACTGAAAATATGTACTTGTTTAAGAAAAAGGCTGCACGGATTCTTCTTCTTCTGGTTTATAATTTCAACTCATTTCGGATTCCATTCCATTTTTTTAATAGTCAGACCCTGCATCATCAATTGACTGCTAATAAAGGAGTATAATGAAAAATAAATAAATGTAATTTTCCATAAATACGGAACTTTTATGAACCACAAAATACAGGGGAAAAAAATGGAATGGAATGGAATGGAATCCGAAATGAGTTGAAATTATAAACCAGAAGAAGAAGAAGAAGCAGCAGCAGCATTGTCAATGCATGTGCAAGAAAAATCTTGACTGTGCCGTGTTGAATTCAGCTGTGTGCTACTTGAACACATCAAATTAAGGTCATTTTCAGAAGTAAATGAACACGGTTCACAAATATCATTCAGATGAAATTAAAATGGATGTGTAATGGTATTCACTATTCAGTTCGTGCAGCTAAATCAAAGATCTAAATGGTCACACTGTATATGACAATGGTCTGAACATTTTCATAGATATAATAACACTTTTGAATTACCTTGATAATCTATACATTTGACGACAGGATGATTAAATGTAGTATGTCTAACAATTGAACGTAATTCCATTTAAGAAGGCATGAGGGAGGTTAGGGGGTGCTCAAGGGCAATGCCGCTAGCATTAGCGATAGAGCTAGCGATAGAGGGTCCTTCACATAGGGGGGATCTTGCTATGGGTGTTGTGGAGGACGACTAGGCGATCGAGCTAGCCACGGTCCCTAGCAAGAGACTCTTAGCTAAGAGTGAGTGTAAGGGTAGTCTTAGCTATCAACAAAGCACACTAACTATTAGTGGTTATAAAGAAAACAAAGAGATTCTCATCGATATCACTAGCAATTTTGAGAATTATTTCATGAACAAAAGTCAAAAAGATTCTCTAAATTATTTGAATTGTTAAAAGAATATCTCTATTTAAAAAAAAAAATTGATTAAACTTAAATATAAATTTGATCAAGTTTTAAGACGGTAACAACTATTGTAGCAATTAATCAGCTCTATGACAGCTACATTAATGGCTTAGAACAAGGACACATTTATGCTCTATTTACCTAAAATTAAGAGTGGACGGTGGATGGATCAAATAAATCTAGGAACATGAGAAGAGAATAAAAAGGGAAAAAAAATTCCTTCCTTTGTATACTTGTTTATCTTGACTAAAGAAGGTGGCTACATACGACGTAATTTTGTTAATACAAAAGGGTATATGCGTTATTTTATTATCATATAGTGTAATTTTATGAGTTAAAAAGGATGAATACGTCGTTTTTTAATATATGATGTAATTTCATGAATAAAAAGGGGTACATGCATTATTCTTTTATCCATCCGTTATTTTCTGTCTGATTTTGAGATGATCGATTTTGACTCCAAAATTATTCGCGGATGAATTATATTTCTCTTCCCTCTTTAAATTTTAATAAAGTAAATAATGAAAAAAAATTCACAACTAAAATTTTTTTATTGTCTGCTCTTCCAAATAAACAGAGCATTAGCCTAGAAAATATGTTGAGATGTCCATTTGTCTTTTTTAAGAAAATGGGTGGCAAAGATGCTTTTAATTTCAAGAACAATAGAAATATGTACGAGCTAATTCCGTCGGCCGTCTTAGCTCAGCAGGTAGAGCGCGTGGCTTTTAACTACGTGGTCGTGGGTTCGATTCCCACAGACGGCGTTTTTTATACAACCTTTTACGATTTAATATAAATATTTTTATCGACCATAATTCAATGTAATCAATCCACTGTTACTCGACTGCGGATTTGTCATAGTATCCCGCCACGATACTGTTGCCCGTAGCGCAGTGGTAGGCGAATGGAAGACCATTGAACTAGTACGTGCAGATAGATTGGACTTACCTCTCGACCCCTTATAGAAAGAAAAAAAAATAAATTACCTTTTTTGAGAATTTCAGAACTTAACTGGGCCTTTTGGTGAAGCCATGCGAATACAAAGCATGGATTGGATGAACTTTAATGCAGCAAAAAACAGTGATAATCTTCACCCGGATGTCTGGACATCGAGGTGCCTCATTGCTCTTGGATTTGATCTCATTGATCCTATCTGAAAGCGGTGGAGGGTGGTCTTAGATTGAAAAACATGAGATGAAATCAAACTTACAGTGATCTCCTTTGCTTCTTCTTCCTCTGCTTGTCTGTTGTCACGCGAAATATCACCACGGACAAAACCCGATTTATCACAAACCAAATCCCAGATGCTCCGATTCCCTTTTCCTCTTGCCTATGGATTGCACTTGGATGCCTATTTATACAGGGAGAAGCAGACGTTTCCTCCATTGATGGAGGTATTCAATACTCCATCAATGGAGGCCAGTAACGCCTGCAACCAGTAACGCCTGCAACGCCAAAGGTTATCAACGCTTGTAACGCCAACATCTCCCACTCGTCCAATTCTATCCATATAGGTCATTTAGTTACTAAGACTACGTAAGGAAGTCACAAAGACCATATAGGAGCATTCAACTCATACTTCAGGGAAAATGGTTCGTGCGACAGCAAGCACACTGAGCAATTAATGCTAAGAAATTGTTACACTTAACTTAGCTGCTCTATAGAACGAATCAGAGACATCAATAACTTGCCTTTACCCCAGATTAAATATTTACATCATATGAACCTCTCTAATCCCTTATATGACATTTATGTCAAGAGCATGTTCGACATCTCAAATCAATACTTTTATTCACAATCACATTTTTAAGTACTTAACAAAAAATGTAACTGGTCGACCAGTGAATAAGTATTACAGATGTAAACCAATTTTAATCTTCCTTTTCAGCTAGAATCTATTCATTCTAATCAGTCGCTTTCCTAGTTATGCTCCATAGACCGAATCATCCATAGTCAATAGGACACACACTAAAGTAGCAAACACTGATTAAAACTTCAAGTAGACAGCTAAATAGTCACTTAGGGTAAGATTGAGATTAACTGATAATCTCAAGGGTCTCACATAGTATAGAAGCAGGGATCCATTCTACTACTACCCTTATTGTCGCTATAGCACATGTGGTATGAATCACATGCTACGATGTTTTTCTCTTTGTCAAAAAGAGTGCATGTTTTTCTCAAATATTTAACATCGTACAGATTTCGATCTAGACATACTTAACGTCTAATCCGAATTCAACTTATGAATTCCAATCTGGCTTTAAACAGGTTTAGTAAATGGTGGGTGCATTTACTATTATCATTACATAAATGATCTCATCTTGATACAAAATCAAGGCGACCTCAACTTATTAGTATGTCTCTCTTCACAACTACATAAGCTGTCTCATAAGTAATGATCTTACCTCTATTTATACTCAACAAATAGAGACGATTGTCCATGTGAGAGGACCAATCTTAGCCTGCCAACATGCTCATCGAGACTTTTACCAAATGTAACAAATACATTTACACTGAATAGATCATGACATTTCATTTAAATAATAGTCTTTACAATTTGTTACAACTTGCGTAGTCCCAAAGACTTTACATGTTCATAAAACGACTATTTAGTCAATGGCTTAGTAAAAGGATCTGCAAGCATTGCTCGGGTAGGGATGTACTCAAGAATTATCTTTTTCTTGTCAACAATATCCCTTACAAAATTGTATTTAATTTCTATATGTTTGCGTTTGCTGTGATATTTAGGATCCTTGGAAAAAGCTATAGCAGCTTGATTGTCACAACACACTATAACAGGGCTCCCACTGTCCTCAATAATCTTCAGATGCTTTAGGAACCTTCTCAACCAGACAGCTTCTTGTACAGCCGCTGCACAAGCCACATACTCAGCCTCCATTGTCGACAGTGCTACACAAGCCTGTTTCTTGCTGTTCCATGAAATGACACCTCCATTCAGCAAAAAAATATAGCCAGATGTGGATTTTCTGTCGTCAAGGTCCCCTGCCCAATCTGCATCTGCGTAGCCCTTCAAGCTCAGCTTTGATCCTCGGAAGCAGAGACAATAATCTGTCGTTCCTTTGAGATATCTGAATATCCTTTTTACCGCTTTCCAGTGTCTCGATCCTGGGTTTGACTGGAAACGACTAACTAAGCCAACAACATAGCTTATATCAGGGCGAGTACACAACATAGTGTACATCAAACTACCAATGGCACTAGCATATGGTCTTTTCTTCATCTCGGCTATCTCTTCAGGAGTCTTGGGAGACATACTTTTGCTCAAAACAACACCTTTCGCTGTAGGTGTTTGTTCAACGTTGCAATCAAACATATTGAAGTGTTGTAGTATCTTAGTAATATAAGCTTCTTGGGACAAACCAAAAGTCTTTTTGATCGATCACGAATGATCCGTACTCCTAAGATATACTCGGCTTCTCCCATGTCAATTATGTCAAATTGTGATGAAAGCCAAGACTTGACCTCAATCACAACTTTTAAGTCATTTCCAGCTATCAGCATATCATCAACATATAATGATAAAATGACCAACTTTCCTTTATCCTTTCTTAGGTAAACACAATGATCCTCATTGATCATTTCGAAACCATAAGATAAAATGACTTCATTGAATCTTATGTTCCATTGTCTCGACGCTTGCTTTAGCCCATATATAGACTTTTTAAGTCTACATACTTTTTCCTCTTGGCCATCAGCAATATAACCTTCTGGTTGTGCCATATAGATTTCCTCGTCAAGATTACCATTAAGGAAAGCCGTTTTTACATCCATCTGATGTAATTCCAAGTCATAATGTGCTACTATAGCTAAAATGGCATGTATTGACACAAACTTCACAACAGGGAAAATGTCTCTTCAAAATCAATACCCTCCATTTGGGTATATCCTTTTGCAACCAGACGAGCTTTGTATTTATTAATCGATCCATCTGCCTTCCTCTTGATTTTGAGAATCCATTTATTCCCAATAGCCCTTCGGCCTGGAGGAAGATCGACTAAATCCCAAACCTGATTCTTTCTCATAGACTCCATTTCTTCATCCATTGCAATTCTCCATTTTTCTCTAACTGAGCATCTCAATGCTTCCTCAACCGTTTGAGGTTCTTCATCGTCAACTGGGAGAATCATTAATGCCTCATTTTCAATGTCAAACCTTCTCCGAGGAATAATCTTACGATTACTTCTTCGCAGGTTTGACTGTTGAGAAACTAATTCACTTATAGGCAATTTACTCCCACTAGGTTGACTAGATTCAGGTATTCCCTGAGATTCCTGATTTGTTAATGGAGGAACAGTATCCTCCTCCTCTATTTCAAATAGAGGAGTTGATTTATCAACTTCACCTCTTGTTGGGAACTCAGTTTCGAGAAAAGTAGCATCTCTTGACTCAATTTCAGAGATGGTTCCATCTTGTTGCTCACCAATAAAGACATAACCCTTAGAGGTATCAGAATATCTTACAAAAATACACTTCATACCTCTGGGTCCTAATTTTCCATATTTGTGAGTCTTGTCATGAATATAAGCAGCTGACCCCCACGGTCTCAGATTACTCAAATCTGGTTTTCTGCCTGTCCAAAGTTCATATGGAGTAGATGGAACAGATTTAGAAGGCACCCGGTTAAGTATGTAGGTTGCAGCCAACAATGCATCTCTCCAATAGGAAATAGGCAAATTAGCTTGAGCCATCATCGACCTAACCATTTCAAGAAGAGTTCGATTTCTTCTTTCAGCAACTCCATTTTGCTGTGGAGTTCCAGGGATAGTTAACTGTCTAATAATCCCTTTCTCATTACATATTGTCTTGAACTGATCAGACAAGTATTCACCTCCATGATCAGTGCATAAGGTTTTAACCTTACGTTCCAATTGATTCTCAACTTCGTTCAAATAACGATTAAAGCAATCTAATGCTTCAGATTTATGAGAAATCAAATACACATGACCAAAACGCGTGAAGTCATCAATAAATGTAATGAAATATGAACTACCATTTCTAGCCTTCATGTTCATTGGACCATAAATATCCGAATGAATCAATTGCAATGGTGAATCAGCCCTAATAGCCTTACCAAACGGTTTCCTAGTTGCTTTTCCAGCAAGACAGTGTTCACATATAGACAAGTCAACTTTAGCACGAGTGCCGAGCAGACCCTCTCTTGCTAATCTATTCATTCTTTCTTGTCCTATATGTCTCAATCTAGCATGCCAAACTTCATCAATAACATCAGCATCACTAGTAAGAGCAATGTTTGAAAAACAACCATTATTTCCACAATTAACATCTGGTTCTACATCAAGAACCATGAAACCGTTTGATATAAAACCATATCCAATTAACACAGAGTCAATTTTAAGTTCTACACGACGACTGTAAAAATTCATACAATAACCCAATTCAAGAAGACAATTCACAGAAACTAGATTCCGTCGAATCTCAGGAGCATACAGGACATCATGCAGAAACAATGTACGCCCACCACGAAGGTTATGTTTGCAAGTGCCAATTCCTTTGACTTCAATTCTTGCATTGTTTCCCACATAAATCCACTTATTGCCAGCTGGTACACGACGGTACTCCACGTATGTAGCTCGATCACGAGCTACATGGTTCGTTGCTCCTGAATCTATAATCCACAAAGGATAAGAATCAGCTAACAACACCGAACTAGCAACATAAAGCTCATGAAAAGAAGACAAACATGGATTTACCTTTTTCGGCTCAGTACACTCCCGAGCAAAATGACCCTTCTTGCCACAGTTGTAGAAAGTTAGCTTGCCTTTAGGTTTCTTTCCATTCTTCTTTCTTTTCTTCTTGATTGGGTCTTGCACAGTAGTAGCACCAGCTTCTTTTCCCTTTCCCTTTCCTTTCTTAAACCATTTTTTCTTATTCTTGGATCCAGAACCTTCAGCTATAAAAGCTTGCTCAGAAATCCTTGCGGATTCTATTCTCTCCGCCTCCAGTTCAATATGGCGTGAGACATCAATGAAAGTGCTGATACTCTCACTGTGAGTAAGGTTCTGCTTCATTGTTTCCCAAGAATCAGGAAGGGAACGAATAACTGCTTGAACCTGTTGTTCGTCGGTCAACTCATGACCAGCAGTCTTAAGCTCCCGAATCATATTACCCATTTCTCTCAGATGTTGGGTCATCGTCACATTCGGGCGCTTTTTACAACTGTCAAACTTAATTGTCAGTTGACGAAGCTTGTTTACACTAACTCCACTGTATCTCTCTCTCAGGGCAACCCAGACAGCATGAGCTGATGGTAGTGGCTCATACTCAAATATCAGGTCATCTACCATTGAACTAATCAATATCCCCTTTGCAGTGGAGTCCTTTTTCTTCCATGCCCTATAGGCATCTAGATCAAGTCTGTACTGTGCAGTTGAACCAACAGCAGTTCTACCATGAAATGATTTACAGCCTCCAGAACTTCTTGTTCCTCAAGAACATATTGTATCTTGAGATGCCATATTTTGTAGTTGTCCCCATACAATTTCTCTCCCTTGTTCAGTTCAGCTATGATGTTCTTAGTTGCCATGATCTATCATAAATAAACATATTATTCATTAATTCAGTGTATATCATCTGTACATAATTTTTGATTGACTCAATGTAAACTTGACTTGGATTACGAAATCAAGTGATAACTACGTTTTCACTCATCATTCGCACCATCCAATCTAATTAACATCGATCAATTATATTACATACATCCCATTAAATGAACTAATCATTTGTCTTGAATATGAACTAATCATATAAATGAACTAATCATTGACAAGTCAGTTAACACATAACATAACTTTATTTAATAGGCTTAAATAAGTTGGTACAACAAACAGAATTTAATGAACTAGATAAGTTGACATCATTCCCATAATAAAAAATATTATGGTGGTGACTATCACTCTCTCGTTCATCTCTACTCGGCCAGTCTGATCTGGCTCGGGATCTTCCACAGATTCTATCGGATATTCCTCAAATATTTCAGGATCTTCCTCGATCATTTCAATATCAGGATATTCCTCAAATATTTCAGGGTTTTCCCCAGGCATTTCAAGATCTTCCTCGAACATTTCGGGATCCTCCTCGAACATGTCGGGATCTTCCTCGAACATTTCGGGATCGTTCTCGAACATTTCGGGATCTTCCTCGAACATTTCAGGATCGTCCTCGATCATTTCGAGATCTTCCTCGAACATTTCAGGATCGTCCTCGAACATTTCAGGATCGTCCTCGAACATTTCGGGATCTTCCTCTGGGTCCTCCTCAGAATCTCCTAGGTCCTCTGGAAAATTATGGCGAAGTAGTTCTCCACACAGCTCGGTATATGAGATACGTCCTTCGTAGCATCCCTAGATACATCTTGCAGCTACTTTAGCACGCCTCGGCAATGAACTAATCAATGCCCCGATCCGGTAGTTATCTAGGACTGGGAACTCTTCCTGTTCGAGTTTCCAAAATAGACGATCAAGCTTTCCCATATGCCCTTGGATGCTTAGATGTGGGAGGTAGTCAATCTCCTCTATCTGTTTCCTCAAATGATTCCGTCGCACATCTCGACGAGTCATTGTGGTAATAAATCTCGGCATCTGGAATTGAAATACACAATGTCAGTACAAAACCGACAAACCAGTAACAAAACTGGTTCAATTCAATTCACAACACAAATATATAAAGGCATATAAGTTTCATTTTTGTTTGTAGCTACAATTAAGCCTATTTAAATTTGAGGTTCAACATAATAATCAAATCATTCTGTTTAGTTCAAATTATTTGATCAAAATGGTTTGGTTAAACCAACTAATGGTTTGGTTAAACCAACTAATGGTTTGAACCAAAACCGATTTGACCAACTTAATCTTTTTCAACCAAACTAGAATCTATTTTAAATAAATTGAACCAAATCTAAACAAATTACCGAATATAGCTTCTGGTTGGGCCTGTTTGCCTTCAACTGGGAGGTCGGTGGTTCGATCCTCCCTTGGGCAGCAGTGGTTTTGCAGAGTAGAATAGGTTTCGATTTTTTTTTTAATTCTTGTTGATTTAATAAAATCAACTTTTTCTCTAAAAAAAAACCCAAAACCTAATCTTCTTCACCCAACGCCCGCAGCCGCCGCCTCTTCTTCTCCACGCAGCCTTCTTCCCCACACAGCCATTTTTTTTTCTTCTCGCCATCACAAACGCTATGGCCGCCTCCATCGACACATCCAGCCGAAGGCGATGGCTCCCTTGCGCGCGCATGATGCGATCGTCGGCCAGTGGAGTGAAAACGCGCAGCGATTGAAGAACTCAGTGGCGATTTCAACGATTTTCTCCATCAACAGATCGAGATCGAGGAGTTCATCGCAAAGGAAAAAAGGTAAATCATGCTTTTTACAATCTAATCGCTCTGATACCAATCTTAGATTGAAAAACATGAGATGAAATCAAACTTACAGTGATCTCCTTTGCTTCTTCTTCCTCTGCTTGCCTGCTGTCACGCGAAATATCACCACGGACAAAACCCGATTTATCACAAACCAAATCCCAGATGCTCCGATTCCCTTTTCCTCTTGCCTATGGATTGCACTTGGACGCCTATTTATACAGGGAGAAGCAGACGTTTCCTCCATTGATGGAGGTATTCAATACTCCATCAATGGAGGCCAGTAACGCCTGCAACCAGTAATGCCTGCAACGCCAAAGGTTATCAACGCTTGTAACGCCAACAGGTGGAATGTCTGTGACGTACTGAGAAGTTGACTAGATTGCCATAATCAAGAATGGGTGGGGTCGTCGGAGCCATTGCTGAGCCATTTCTGTCGTTAGAATAACCTGCAGGAAGACCAGGGATGCCCGGGCCTTGCACTCTGACGATTAAGTCAATCTCCAACGTATGAAGAAGATAGATAGTAAATAAAAAGAATGAAAATGCAAATAGATGAGAGTCGAATGAAGCGAAGATTGACTTCTGACTCGACGATTGGACACTCAGGGTAGCTGGCCAGATGCTTGGGGAGGGGTGTACGCGGGTGATATGCAAGAAAAAGGACTGTTAGAGGTTGGTCAGGAGGTCCACGACACAGGTACTCCGACGATAAAATCTAACTCTGATAAAGAGAAAGTGAGAGAGTGGAAATAGTAAAAGAAATGTAGAGCCCTCCCCCTCATGTAAAGGAATGAAAACCCTTATATAGGCGAGGGAAGCAAACCAAAACCTATCAAAGTATCTTATCACACTTAAATGCTCGAATTTGAGAGTAGGATTTGTTGGCGAAGAAGGGGACGAGTCCATCCTCCTACTAACTAGTTGTCAGACCTAGCTGTACGATCACTCATATCTCTTAATTGTCTAACATCTTGGTTGACGTGCGTCAACTTATTGTCCCATCATAGGCAATCGTATCCTCTATACGAGATTCTTGAAGACTCACTGTCCACTCGTCGAAATCCCTTTTGGTCCGTCGATTTGCTGATCGGTACAACAGATCCTAAAAGAGGGAGTGTGGAGCCACACGGGCCATTACCTTCGGGAAGGTCGACGGGTCAGCCGTTCGTCGGGAAGAGTAGCTGGTCATCCACGAAGAGTGGCAAGTCGGCCATTCACCTAGAAGAGTGGCTGGTCGACAACAAAGAGTGGCGGGTCGACCATCCGCCGGGAAGAGTGGCGAGTTGGTTGTTCGCGGGGAAGAGTAGCTGGTCGGCCACGAAGAGTGGTCAGTCGACCATGAAGAGTGGCGGGTCGACCGTTCGCCGGGAAGAGTGGTTGGTCGACCATTCGCGTGGAAGAGTGGTCAGTCGGCCACGAAGAGTGAAGGGTCGGCCATGAAGAGTGGTCGGTCGGTCACGAAGAGTGGCAGGTCGGTTGTTCACTGGAAGAGTGACTGGTAGGCCACGAAGAGTGGTGAGTTGGCCATGAAGAGTGGCGGGTCGACAGTTCGTCGGAAAGAGTAGATGGTCGACCATGAAGAATGGCGGATCGATTATTCGTCGGGAAGAGTGACTCCTGTTGACCCTAACTTATCTTGCCATTGACTTTCTTTTCTGAGGTCCCCACATCTCTCCGAATCACTCATGTTTGTTATGCTTTTCGTCTTTAGATACTTGAGTTAATCTGAGGATACGCGGGGGTTTTTTCCCTGCATTTTTGCAATTTTATGCTGAACTAATTGAATCCCGGACTCGATGTATCAGTTTAGTATTTCTGGTTAATGCCTTATGTATATCAGAGCATGGAACTTCCGAGGCTTATCGGATCATTAGTTGTTTGCTTGGTTCTCAAGGTGTGCTTCTTATATGTTTCTTTACACAGGGTATTCTAATTCTGGATGCGTGGTCGTCAACAGATGCTAATTTAGAATCTCGAATAAAAATTATATCCTTTTAAAATTGAAAGAGTCACGTTGGACTTCGTAATGGGTTAGGCTGCATCAATACCCAACTTGGAAGTACAGATCCCAGGAATGTTTCAGCAAGTTACAATTTACTTTTTTCATGTATCAAATGTCCTCATTGTTGTATTAACAATTCCATTCTCCTTGTTTTCAAGAGAGAGAAAAACACGAAGCTGGAGATAGTATAGGAATAAATACATGACAAATCCTCTATCAAAAGCATTTTTAATATCACAGTCAAATATTTTATGATTTTAGTTTTGCCGAAATATAGTCCTCGAGGTTATGCTAGGAAAAAGTACATGAAGTTTGTTGAAATAGAATGAAAATTGAGATGTGAAATCTACTCTCTATGTAATGCTACTTCACATGGAATCTATCCATTCTCTTTTTCCTTTTTTGTGCACCTATTCTGAGACCCTGTTTTTTCTTTTTCTTGTATTTGCCTTTATGAAAGTTCCTCCGTATGTGCCTTTATGAAAGTTTTTTCAATATGTTCCATGTGTTAGTCACAACATCTGAACTTGTAGTCTCTATGATGTACCTTCTCCCTATTAGTCTTGAGACGGATGAGCGAAGATATTGATGATGAACGAATCGTCTTTTGGCACCTTGGGTGTTGATTCTCATTTCTTCTTTTAGAGAAATCACTTTCAATGTGATTTTCTTTTGAGTTCCAATAATGGAGCTTCTAATATTTTTTAAAATGAGGTGTTTGAGTCATTATTAGGTCTACTTACATATGTTCACTCTGGACTATGTTCAGGGACTTAATGTCACATCATCTATTATGTTAACTATCTCAGGAGATCATGGTCAGGGACTTAACGTCACATTTGAAATGTTGTTATCACCTCGCCGAGAAGAAAATTCCCTCTATCCATGGATCCACTGTTGGATTTAAGCTAGAACAATTCATCTTCAATGCATTTGTATATGCTCCATCTAGGTACTTTTTGAGGTTGGTTTGTTGGACAATTTTGTCGGAGATATAAGAGAAGTAGTCCAAATTAAAATTACAAATTAAATCAGATTTATCTGTTGAGTTACTTGATAAGATAATTTCGGAATAACTGAGTTGGCTGGAAAATTTGAGCTACTTTGTATGCCAGAGTACAGACTCCCGAGTGCAGAGTTCGAGTGCAGACTTCCGAGTCCAGAGTTCCAACTTATGAGTGCAGACTCCTAACTATAGAGTATGAATTATAGGCTCCTAACTCCCGAGTGCAGACTCCTGAGTAGAAGAAAGAGTTGCTGAAACATGCGTAATACAATTTCTTTAAAACAAATTTCTCCCACTTTTGATTGTGCTTTGAGATTATGTGGGTCGTCTGTTTCCAAGGATACAGCGGCAGACCGTGATTGCCACCAAGCACAGGTAGTTTATGGTGAATTGAGGATGTATGCAAATGCTACCATTGGAAAAACCCACCGAGTGAAAATTACACAACGGATTGAATTTTGAGGAACGAAAGTGGATGGAGATTCTCTTCTTTTCTTTATCGTCTCTATATCTTTTGCTCTTACTCACGACCTCCTTTTAGGAGCGCTCACCCCCAACTTTCAATAAATGACCAAGTTATGACCATTTAACGCTAGGTTTAATGACAGTCGTCTATCATTATTGATCGGTAAAGCGTTGATTTATTCTCTTGGGCAAATCTTGTCTCGATCGGTCTGGTATTCAACGCGCGTAGGTCGTGCTCGTACACGAGTTAACTTTGTTAGTGCAAATCCGGGCCTTGGATTTGCACATCCTTGCGCACTCATGCACGAGAAAGAATCTCTCTGCATGTATTTGTTCATAATTAACATATTTGTGAATCAATATAAACAAACTAATTTACGTTGAAACTTCTAATGTGAAACTAAAGTCTCATTCACAATATAGTCTCTTTCCTCTTCATCTCTTTCCTATTCACTTGTATCCAACATGGCTATCATAGCTCAACTCGGAAGAATCCAAGATGATTTGTTGGATACATTGTGAATGGAAAGGGAGGTGGAGAGTAAAGAGACTCCATTGTGAATGGGACTTTAGTCCCACATTGGGAGTTTCAAGGTATATTGGTTGGTTTAAATTGTTTCACAAGCATGTTAGTTGTGAACAAAGGCATGGGGAGAGGCTCTCTCTCATGCGTGGGTGGGTGCGAAGGGGGGGGGGTGCAAATTTAGAGCCCGAATTTATACTGAACCAAGTTGATTCATGTGCGTGCACAACCTGCGCGCGTCGAATGTCGGACCGGTGGGGACAAAAATTTATCCAAGCGAATAAACCAACGTTTTGCCACCTGGGAAACTTTTTGCTCAAATGTAACGGATACATTAACTGTTGATTAATGCAAAATCGGTAACCTCCAGACGTTTGAATCTGGTTATTTAGTAGTAAATGACGGTAATTCGGTCATTAATTACTGCATGGGTCTAAGCCCTATATAAAGAAGTTGTGATCGAGAGTAAAAAAATATATCGACAATGAGCAAAGATTGTCTTCCACATCGTTCCCAAATCTCTGTGTGTTCCCACTTGGGCGATTACTCCCCCCCCCGATACCAATTGGGTACTTCTTCAGTTTGCCATGAGCAACCAGTGCTTTGTTGTGCCCGTGGTCCTGTTGTTATATCCTGAGAAACAGATGTCCATCGGAACCTCGAAGCACAGTCGGAGGAGGACAAATCTGCTTTAAGGAAGTTGCATTATGCAGGCCTTAGCAACTCTTCCTCTCCGGTTCGGGAAGTCCGTTTCAGGACATTCAGTTCGGGAAGCCCGGTTCGAGAAATTCTGCTCAGAAATTCTAGCTCAGGAATTCCTGCTCGGGAATTCTGGGTCTGGAGATTCGAGTCGGGAATTCCAGCTCGGGAATTCCAGATTGGGAGATTCGGGTTGGGAGATTCGGGTCAGAAATTCCAGCTCGGGAATTCTTGCTCGGGAGACGACTTCCGCATACAAGGTCACTTAACAGCTAAGTTGGAATTTTTATAATTTCTATTTATTTTAAATTCTCCGAAGAGTATATCTCTAACAATCTTGAAATA
>JAGFNQ010001480.1:53951-92841 GCA_024364735.1 Boesenbergia rotunda
GGGAGAGTCAGATTCTGGTCAAGGTAATGCCTTGTATATATTTTATAGCATCAACAATCATAAATTCAATCAATTTCAATAAATTTGCTCAGCTCTTGTGGCATAAATTCCAGTCTCCTGAATTCAGTGTTCAGGCAAGGAATTATTAATCAGTGGATGCCTAGTCCATGATCTTGCTTCTTTGAGATGAATAACTAGATTCTTCCACCTCTTTAAAATGCCATTTACTGTTGTGTGATTGTGTTCCTCAAGTTTTCTGCTTATTGAAATATATGATTAATCTAGATTGTGGAAGAGCAACTAGTGAATATATACAATGAAACTGATCAATATTCAGATAGGAATATCATTGCACATTCATTGTAATTGGTTATGCTCTATCCTAGGCTATAAATCATTTAAGCTAACTTTCTAAAATCGTATCACATCTAAATTTTATAGGAACCTTCTTACCTTATAATATGTTAATCTATTTGAAACGAGGATACCTGAACCCTAAATAGTTGCTTCCTCTTCTCACTCTCAAGAATAAGTTCTCGAGCACTCTCAATCTTTCTCTTAGCTTCTGTGGTGTGGTTTTCTAATAAGTTAGACTTACTTGATCACAACATTAATTTGATTTTATGTAGCAACGGCAAAAGACAACCAAGAAGAAGAAGAAGAAGATGATGAGGATGACGACGACGACATCCCTGAGAAGGACTCCCCTTTGCAGTCGCGCCAGGGACAGAAACGGAGACGGACATGGCCAGAAGAAGAAGCAGCAGCAGCAGCAGAAGACAGCGACCTGCAGCTGCAGGGGAGACTGATTGAGGTCCTAGAAAGGAACAGCAGAATGCTGACAGCGCAATTAGAAGCACAAAACCTCAACTGCCAATTGGACAGAGATCTAAGGAAAGACCAAGCTAAGAGCTTGCTTGATGTTCTAGGCAAACTCGCAGATGCTCTAGGAAAAATAGCCGACAAGTTATAGAAAAGCTCGAGCACTTTGAGACAAGGTGGTGTTTTTTAACAGAGAAGCATGTGAATTGGCTATTACGATCACTAGTTCATTTCAGTTTTTTTTTTTTTTTAGATTTTTCTTCTTCTGAATGATCGATCTCAAATAGTGTAATAGTGAGCTCACACGGAGTTTTGGCATTAGGATTTAGCAGAAATTGCAGCGCAACGACGGGTTAAAGCGGTTAAACTTCTACTGTCTGGTTTTGATAGCATGATTTTTTTTTAATAAAAAGATTTTTTTTTTAATTTGATACCATACATTGAAAATAATGATTTTTTTATGGAGATAACTCAAAAAATCAACCTTCTCAATATACTGGATTAGATTAATTCATATTCAAAAATTATAATTCAAAATGATAATAAACCAATTTTTACTTGTTCTTCTCTTAATTATATCTAAGACACATTTAGTTCATCCGTCAATTTAGTCCAAAACTAATTAATAGATCAAACGTCCTCGGATTAATATAAAATTAGTTCCTATGGGTTCGTCTAATTCTCTTGATTATATATATACTCTTAAGTATCAATTTGACTCAATATATTGAGAATAATATTTTTTTGAACACGAATTAAATTTTTCGAACTCAATATATTAGTCAAATTGATGTTCGAGAACATGAATATAATCAGAGGATTAGGTGAACACATAAAAATTAGTTTCGTATCAATTCAAATCATTTGATTTATCAATCGATTTTATCTAAAATCAATTTTAATATTAAAATAAATTAATTAAATTGATTTTCATTATTAGTCGACTGATTTATTTGAATTTTTTACAAATATAAAATTCAATAAAAATCAACCCATTGATTTCTAGAACTTTGGCAAATATAAAATTCGATAAAAATCAATTGCCAAAGTTTTAATTTCCGTTTAAAAGATTTCTCAATAGAAATTTATGCGATTCATTTTTTATTTTTTAACGGAGAATAAAATAAAAAAAAATACATTTAATCATTTTTAAATTAACCTATAATTTAATAATTTTGAAAATTTATTTACATGATTTAATAAAAAAGTATATATTTTTTATCATGTAATTTAATTTGCTAATTAAAAATTGATAATAACGTAATTGTTGTTCAGAAGCGAATCGCTGAGCAGTGTCATCTGCCTCCCACCGTTCTTTGCCAAGTCCACCCACTCTCTACCTTACTCACATTCTGCTCGTGGTTATCATTGGCCGATCTCTGGGACCCCACCAAGTGAACGTGTAGAAACTTCGAATGATCGCCGTCTGGCTAACTCTGATTCCCACTTCGCCGTCCCCACTCTCCACTACGAGGCATGCCGGGCTTTCGTGTTCCCTTCCCACGCTGCCTGATTCCACAATCGCCCCACGGTCACAATGGACTCCACAGTCGCAGTGTCGTCCACCGAGAGCACCGAAGTACCTAGGTCGATCGTGCCGGTGGTGGCCCCTGCGCCGCCTCCGGCCGTCGAGAAAGATCCTCCGATCGCCCCGGCCGTTGGTGGCGGCGCCGACGAGGGAAGCAAGGTAGTGCGCTCCGTTGTGCGAAGGTGGAAGAGGGAGGACCACTTGGAGAAGGCAGGGTTAGTGCTCCGCGCGCTGGCGTGGGTCTTCTCGCTCGTCGCCGTCGCCTTGCTGGCCTCCAACAAACAAGGCGGATGGATGAACTTCGACCGCTACCAGGAGTACCGGTGCGCTCGATCGGTTGTTGATGTTCGAGTTGATGCCTTTGGATGTGTTTGGCTTTGGGATTGAAGTGGTGGTGGGAAATTTTTGCCTTGTAGGTACTTGTTGTCGGTCGCGGCGATAGCCATGGTGTACTCGATGGTGCAGTTGCTCAGGCAGGCGCACCGGTTCACGACCGGCAAGGATTTAGCGCCGTTGACGCACTCCTGGACATTCGATTTCGCCGGAGATCAGGTTGGTTGGAATCTTATCATAGCTTTTGGGAGATTTTTCTAGCCCTAGATCTTTTTATTTTTTATTTTATTTTTTGCAGCAGTCATGTCATTGTTCTGTTGAAATACTTATTGGAAATGGCACTTGCTAAATGGTTGCCTAAACATTTTTTTGACAGTCTGCAACTGAGATCATTTACATTGACAAAATAAATACATTTTCTTGACCAAAGAAAGGCAAATAAATTTTAAACGTTCTGTATTGCAACTAAGATATTTGATTTTGAATTTTTTTACATTTTACCTAATTTACAAGAAATCTGTGGCTCTTGCTACAATCACTAATTGAACATGAAGTTCATTTCTAAGAATTTTTCGTCTTTATTTTAAATCTATTCAATATCTAATGATAAAAAATTATGAAAATCTTCTTGCATTAAATTGATTATGTTTTCTATTCTTACGACCTTTTAATTTATGAAATAAATATTTTCATTGTGTATATTTCGATCTTTTGCGTTTAACATCATATTTTATGTTTCATGTTCTAATATTATCTTAAATGTCTCTCACATGTAAGGCCGCAGATATTAATCTCAATTAGAGAACGTATTTGCAGCCTTTAAGTTGAACTGTGAATAGACTTGCAACTCGGGCAATTTGCAATCAACAATTTTGACAATCTATTTGCTTGTTATTGGTACATCTAGTCATCTATTGTATTCCTATGTGTATACATGGAGGGAAATAAGATCAAGAAGTAGGAGAGAAATGAATTAGTGAAGGAAAATGATAAGAAAATCCTTGTCTAACAATAGAATGAATGACTCACTATCAGATAAGCAAAGTAACTCGGACGTCTTCCCTCCTTGCATGAGTATTGAGTAGAATGTTACAGCCCTGTTTACCACTGATGGTAGGAAATAGAAGGCATAGGTAGATAGGTGGAGAGGAAGAAAGAATTAAAAAATCTTCCCTCTTGTTTGCTTGGAAAGTAGAAAGATGAAAAAGATTTGTGTAGCTCTTATTTTACTTATTATGCCATTCTGTCTACTCTTCATATCCAACTTCTTCAGGTTTTCCTCTTCCTCCAATATTGTAGCTTTTTGTTGGATACAAGTGAATGGAAAAAGAGGTGGAGAGAAAAGAGACTCCATTGTGAATGAGACTTTTGTCTCACATTGAACGTTTCAAGGCATATTGGTTGGTTTAAATTGATTCACAAGCATATTACTTGTGAACAAATGCATGGGGAGAGACTCTCTCTCACGTGTGGGTGCGCAGGGGGTGCAAATCCAGGGCCTGGATTTGCACCGAATCAAGTTGACTTGTGTGCGAGCACCACCTGCACGCGTCGAATGCAGGACTGGTCGGGACAAAATTTGTCCAAGCGAATGAACCACCGTTTTGCCACCTGAATATTTTTTTGCTTGTTGCTCAAATGTAGCGGATGCATTAATTGATGATTAATGCAGAATCTGTAACCTCCAGACGTTTTGATCTGGACGGGTTAATGAGCAATAACTCCAGACGTTTTGAAGCAGTCTTTCCTAGCATTTGGGAAGACACACCATGGGAGGAGGATCCAGATCTTGATCCCAGTGAATTTGCCCCTCAAATTGAAGATGAAGAAGAGGATCTTAGTTCCTATTTCCTGGAACTAGAAGATCAGGAAACAGACTACCCAACCAACTTAAATGTGGATCACCCAATTTCTCCAAATTCGGTGATACCTGATGGCATTCAGCAGCCAGCACCCCATTGGTCTGATTCAGACACTGATCCAGATGAATATTGGAGACAAACTGTTAACCAAGTTGAACAAGCTGAAGAGAAATATTATGAGGAAGGCTTACCCAGGCAAATGGGTCAGCTATCAATAGAAGATGAAGAGCAAGAGCAAGTTATATTTCAAAATCAAGGAGCAATACACGTGGGAACAGATGACCCATTAATAGAGCAGCTAGAGGGAATGGAGTATCCAATATTAAAAAGCATGATGCAACAAGTAACACGGGAAAATGCTCTCTCAAGCAATGCTATTGCCAGGTATAACCCTCCCCAAGAACCTCTTATGGGTCAAATAAATTATCCACCTACCCAGGTTAATCCAAGACCCGAGCACAGGGAACCTATTCAGGTCACAGGAAATTTCGGAAATTTCAAACCTCGGGGTTATAATCATCAACCATGGACGCTACCATCGGCTCAGACAAATGATGGGGCTATTTTAATCTTACCAGAAGATATTGGGCAATACTCGGAGGTGATATCGCGATGGGAATCTATTACCAATAACCTGGTAAACCAGAAGATATGGTTGGACAACACACAAAAGGTACAATTTATTGAAAATTTATTAGGGGAAGATGAAAAGAAAATGTGGATACAATGGCGCATGACTTATGCTGCGGAGTATGAAGCCCTCGTACAAATGGCGAGAGAAACACAAAATATACTGTCAGCTATACGCAGATCATTTTTATTGGAGGATCCATATCAGGGCTCTACTGCGGAACAGGATTAGGCATATATTGATATTGAAAGATTATCTTGCAACAACATGAAGGATATTTTCAATTATCTTAATGATTATAAAATGTTGGCAGCCAAATCTGGCAGAATGTTCATAAGCCCTGAATTATCGAACAAATTATTCAGAAAAATGCCGCCCATCATCGGCAATGAAATTGAAGCAGCCTACAAAGCAAAACATCCGGCCAACCAGGTAGGTATCATTCCAAGAATACATTTTACCTACCAATACTTGGTAGAAATTTGTAAAAAGGCAGCAATACAGAAAAGTGTAAAGGATTTGGCATTTTGTATCAAGATACCAATACCAGGATACTATAACAAGCAAAAGAAGTATGGCTTGAGAAAATCCAAGACATATAAAAGTAAGCCACATGATTCCCATATTAGGGTATTCAAGAAGAAGAAAGGTGATCAGCAAAAGAAATGTAAGTGTTTCATATGCGGAGAACCAGGTCATTTTGCTAGGGATTGCAAAAGAAAGACTGGAAATATTGTCAGGGCAGCTGTTATTGACCAATTAGATTTACCATCCGACTATGATGTACTCTCGGTAGACCTTAATGAAGAAGACTCAGATGCAATATGCTCATTTTCAGAAGGAGAAATGGGTCCAAACTATGTTAACCTAACTCTAGATGACACACCATGGATCCAGGAAACAGGATATATGCTAGGAGCTGAAAATTGTGGCCGGAGAAGCCAAGTATTTGTCGGTGACAAGATGAAAAATTGCAGCCATGAATGGGAAGAAAATCAGATTATAACCGACAACAAATATGTATGCTGCACACTCTGTAAGTTAATTACTACAGAAACTATGCGCATCCATTGTTTATTATGCAAGATAACGGTCTGCCCCGCCTGCGGCCCATTCTACCTAAACAAGACACTAACTTTGAAGAAGCACGAAGTAATTCCACCTTTTGAAAAGGAAGAACAGATGATCCAAGATCTATTGGACTATACGCAGTATTTACGATTTGCACTAAACAAAAAGGAGAATACGGAACGAGAAGACTCTGAAATGGAAGCAGAAAATATTATAAAAATAAGACGAGCGATCCTCGATCCCTTACTTCCCTCTTGTTTTCTTAATAAAATCCGTTGGCCTTTCTGTGAGTCTCCCCTTATGTACATCTTCTCTTGTTGTTCTCGGCTCTAGGTGATGGCTCCGTCCTGAGCCAAGTTCGAGAAGGAAGATCCTCCCCTCTCTATGGCATATAGAAAAATCGGAATTTTATTTCTCACAAACGTGGATCTTACAAGGATCTTGAGAGTATGGGCTAGGTAGCACTTAAACTCTCCATTTATAAGCACACTTACAAGCACACTCACAGATCTTAGTAGAGCTTCGGATGATTTCCGCTTGCTTTGCTAAGAGTTTCGAGGGGGTTTTTATAGGCATGGGAGATAAGGAGGAACGGGGTGCTTCTGGTAGCCCCATCGCATCTTATCCCTTTATCCTTCACGTGCCCATATTCCCTCATTATTGTAGGCCAGGTGGCCTTACTTTTACAAAAGTAACTTTAAATAAAGTGACAGACCAAAACAAGTGGTCTAAAAAGTAGCTAATAAGTGCAAGAAGGAATAGCCTCACATGGCTTAATTCCTTTCTGAACGAATATTTACAAAAGTTGCGGGTAAAAGCTTTACAATTGTCTTCCCCAAAGTGGTTCTAATCATGGCAGGGGCATCTTTAGTCTCATCGATTGAGCTGTCCACCATCTTTAATAATTCAATTTGCTTTTCCGAAGGAGATTCTTCCTCCATGGTAATGTGGTGGATGAGTCGAGACAAAGCATCTGCAAGTTCATTGTTTACACCGTCAATATGTTCAAATTTAATTTCCACCTCAGTACCTGTTATGTAATCTATGAAGGAGATCCATCGAACCCTTGATGGCTTATTGCTGACCGTCTTGTTAAAAAATTTAATTATTGCATGACAGTCTGTTCTCAATGTGATTTCTTTGCGGTCCAAATAATGGATCTTCATAGCAGTTAGGGCCTCTATGCAAGCATGGATTTCAGCATCTATTGTGGACTTGAGGGTTGGAAATTTTCCACTAGCATAGGCGCAAACTTTTTCTGTATTTCTAGGATCATACCTGGATTTTTTCCATTTGCATACACCTCCCCAGCCTTCCATTGAACCATCAGTTTCAATAATAATATAGGCTTCAGGCGGTGGAAGCTCCAGGTCAGGGAGTTTTTGAACAAGTTCCTTGACTTCCTTAATTATTGCCCAGTCTGATGACTTAAAGCGTCGATCTCCATGAGGTGAGGTCTTGGCATATAAAGGTCCCAGTAATTTGCTTAGATTGGGAATATGTGATCTTGCATAATTTAGTATCCCGAGCCAGGATCTTAATCCTTTCAATGTAGTGAGTGTCTCCTCATTGAAATCACTGATTTTCTTGATTATATGCTGCTGAAGCTTTATTTTTCTGTTACCAACAAAGAGAATACCAGAATATCATCTATATAGACAGCTAAGAATTCTTCACAGTCCTTGAAGCAATTATCCATTTTTCTTTGGAAGACCGCTGGTGCATTTTTTAAGCCAAATGACATTACTAGCCATTCAAATAAGCCCTGAGGTACTAAGAAGGTCGTCCATGGGACTGACTCTGGATTCATCATTACTTGGTGAAAACCTGATTTCAGATCAAATTTGGAAAAGATTTTACTATTTCCGATCTTTTTCAGAATAAGATTAATACCGGGAAGAGAGTACTATATCCAGGAGAACTGGGAGAAACATCCAAGGCAGAAGGATCATTTGGGTCTACTACAATGGCCCATCCATTAATTAACACTGAAGTAATTCTTGCGGCAGCCGGACGACCACTGTTAAACAGGCTATATAATATGAAAGTCCTACTACAGATCCCTGGAATAGCAGACACAATGGTGCAAGCCATATTAGATACAGGAGCAACTACTTGCTGTATCTACAAAAATGCATTGCCCAGAGAAGCATTTGAAGAAATCAATTATAAGGTGTTTTTTCTGGAATCAACTCTCAGCAAGAGTCAACAAAGAAAGTTAAAAATGGTTTTATCTGTTCACAAATTCCGGATTCCTTTCACCTATCAGCTAACTATGAACTTGAAAGATGGTATTCAGATGTTAATCGGCTGTAATTTTATCAAAGCTATGGCTGGGGGACTACGAATTAAAGGAACTGAGATAACATTTTATAAAAAAATTACTACAATCAATACCTCTCCTGAAGTAGTTATTGCAGCCAAGTCAATATCAGAATTAACTTTAGATGATGATGAATATATAAACCTTCATGATGAGTTATTTCTGACTAATCAACAAGCCTTAACAGTAAATTTCAAGATGCAGTTTGCACCGGTAATTCAAAGACTGAAGGAAGCAGGATTCATTGGGGATAATCCTCTAGAACACTGGGCAAAAAATAAGGTAACCTGTACCCTGGATATCATTAACCCGAACATTACAATCCAGGATAAACCTTTGAAACATGTAACACCGGTGATGGAAGCCTCTTTCAAAACTCATATTGAGGCCCTCCTTAATTTAAAGGTAATCTAGCCCAGTAAGAGCCGGCACAGGACAATGGCTTTCATAGTGCAATCAGACACTACTATTGACCCAGTAACTGGTCAAGAGAAGAAGGGAAAGGAACGCTTAGTGTTCAATTATAAATCCCTCAATAACAATACTTATAAAGATCAGTACTCTCTTCCAGGTATTAATCTTATTTTGAAAAAGATCGGAAATAGTAAAATCTTTTCCAAATTTGATCTGAAATCAGGTTTTCACCAAGTAATGATGAATCCAGAGTCAGTCCCATGGACAGCCTTCTTAGTACCTCAGGGCTTATTTGAATGGCTAGTAATGTCATTTGGCTTAAAAAATGCACCAGCGGTCTTCCAAAGAAAAATGGATAATTGCTTCAAGGACTGTGAAGAATTCTTAGCTGTCTATATAGATGATATTCTGGTATTCTCTTCGACTGAAGAATTACATTGCCAACACCTGTGCAAAATGTTAGATATATGCCAAAAGGAAGGACTTGTTTTATCACGCACTAAAATGAAAGTGGCTCAGCCTGAGATTGAATTCTTAGGAGTCATTGTTGGCAACAGAAAAATAAGGCTTCAGCAGCATATAATCAAGAAAACCAGTGATTTCAATAAGGAGACACTCACTACATTGAAAGGATTAAGATTATGGCTCGGGATACTAAATTATGCAAGATCACATATTCCCAATCTAAGCAAATTACTGGGACCTTTATATGCCAAGACCTCACCTCATGGAGATCGACGCTTTAAGTCATCAGACTGGGCAATAATTAAGGAAGTCAAGGAACTTGTTCAAAAACTCCCTGACCTGGAGCTTCCACCGCCTGAAGCCTATATTATTATTGAAACTGATGGTTCAATGGAAGGCTGGGGAGGTGTATGCAAATGGAAAAAATCCAGGTATGATCCTAGAAATACAGAAAAAGTTTGCGCTTATGCTAGTGGAAAATTTCCAACCCTCAAGTCCACGATAGATGCTGAAATCCATGCTTGCATAGAGGCCCTAACTGCTATGAAGATCCATTATTTGGACCGCAAAGAAATCACATTGAGAACAGACTGTCATGCAATAATTAAATTTTTTAACAAGACGGTCAGCAATAAGCCATCAAGGGTTCGATGGATCTCCTTCATAGATTACATAACAGGTACTGGGGTGGAAATTAAATTTGAACATATTGACGGTGTAAACAATGAACTTGCAGATGCTTTGTCTCGACTCATCCACCACATTACCATGGAGGAAGAATCTCCTTCGGAAAAGCAAATTGAATTATTAAAGATGGTGGACAGCTCAATCGATGAGACTAAAGATGCCCCTGCCATGATTAGAACCACTTTGGGGAAGACAATTGTAAAGCTTTTACCCGTAACTTTTGTAAATATTCGTTCAGAAAGGAATTAAGTCATGTGAGGCTATTCCTTTTTGTACTTATTAGCTACTTTTTAGACCACTTGTTTTGGCTGTCACTTTATTTAAAGTTACTTTTGTAAAAGTAAGGCCACCTGGCCTACAATAATGAGGGAATATGGGCACGTGAAGGATAAAGGGATAAGATGCGATGGGGCTACCAGAAGCACCCGGTCTCGTTCCTCCTTATCTCCCATGCCTATAAAAACACCCTCGAAACTCTTAGCAAAGCAAGCGGAAATCATCCGAAGCTCTACTAAGATCTGTGAGTGTGCTTGTAAGTGTGCTTATAAATTGAGAGTTCAAGTGCTACCTAGCCGATACTCTCAAGATCCTTGTAAGATCCACGTTTGTGAGAAATAAAATTCCGATTTTTCTATACAATTTTACTCGAAGGTCAAGCAAAGAAAGTATCAACGGTCAAAAACAACAAAGGACAAAGGACAAGGTCAAACAGTCCTACTCAGACATAAACAATCATGCATTTAAGATAAATAATCTACAAAATACAAAAGGAGAAGTACCCGCCTTAATCTGTAGTTCGTATACGAGAAGAGAATCTCCCACGATCAATCGTACGAGTCCAAAGTCAAGGTCCTGTATAACAGGCATATGTTTTAGCTATTGTAACAAAGAGATATTTAGCTAAAACATACTACGAACACTAATAAATCTCAATTAGCTGTTATTTCCCATTTAAACCAAATCAAGATCCTGTATAAAGGATTAAATTATAAACAAATTTACTATAATAGCAAACTATATATAAACAGATTAGGATAAAACCTAATTATACAAACTAAATGATTAACTCCTAATTAACCCGATCATCACGATTAGTTCATTTCAGTTTTTAACCCCCAATTAACCCAATCCACAACATCTTAAGTATCAACCGATGTATTAACAAGATCAACAAATCTATGAATGGTAAGCCCAGAGAAGGAAATCCAAGACCTGTTTTACAATCTGATCTACACCCATCCTACATATTATTATTCAACTAGAAGGATCATAGGATGAACTGAATTGAACCATAATAAATCCCCCAACATCAGAACCAATACCTCACCTGTTAGGCTATCGAAACAATGATCCAAATCAATATACTAATCATTTGTCAATCTAACAACAATTCCATAATCCAACCAACCATCATCTACAGCCAAAACCAATCACAGAACTAAGAAACGCATTTCATAACACTAATCTCCAACACAAGAACAAAACACTTAACAATTCTGATGGAAGAAAACTACCAAAGCACCAATTATTTTCCCAAGCATAACACAAGAACTTCAACTCCTCATCACAACCTTTACCTGCTTGTGGCCCGAAGTGAAGAGCCGCGAGTGCCAGCGCCGTTGATGGATCCAAGAGCAAAGGTCGCTGACCTTGGACTTGATTAGGGGTGAAGGAAGACCTGCGACGTGGCTGGCTCAAGCGAGGGCGGCGACGCGATCAGGGAGACGGGGCGCTCAGCGTCTTGTCCGTGCATGCCGAAGAAGACGGAGGAGGGGAAGAAGGTGGTGCGGCGGAAGGGGGGTAGAGGATCGTAGGGAGTGCAGTAGCGTGAGGCGCGGCGTTGAAGACGAGGAAGGAGAGGAAGAAGGAGAGGGCGCGACAGTGAGGAACAGCTCGCGCGTGTGGGTTCGGCGTCGGGGAAGTAAAATGGTGGAAGAGAGGGATTAAAGAGAGAAATTTAGGATTTTTTATTAATTCCTTGGCATCTTGCAAAAGACTTTCCAAGTTCAGCTAATCCAAATAAGACCCTTAATTTTGGGCTTTTTAAGCTTTTAGCCCCCAAACTTTTGATATTTAACATCAGCAAATTGGAGTTGCTGAGTGAAAGAATCGAATTCTTAAGGAGATGATGAATGCTCTTCTATTGAGCTCTAGACTGTCAGAGTCCATGTGGAGGGTAGCTGTGTTAACAACTAATTACCTTTTAAATAAGGTGCCCCGAAAGAAAATAGATAAGAGCCCTTATGAGTTATGGAATGGAAGATGACCATTCTACAAATATTTGCGAGTGTGGGGGTGTCTTGCCAAAGTTTTAGTGCCTGATCCGAAAAGGATTAAGATAGGTATAAAAACCGTCGATTGCATATTTATCGGATATGCACATAATAGCAGTGCGTATTAGTTTTGTGTATATGAGTCACAATTATCGGATATACACAAGAACTCGATAATAGAATCGAGAAATGTCTTATTCTTCGAGCATGTATTTCCGTATAAGACCCAAGAGGATGCTAGCTTCTCAAAACGGGTGTATGAAACACCAGAGGAAGAAGAAGATGATCAATCAATTGAGGATGAGCTCAGGTGAAGTAAGAGAGCTCGGGTGGAAAAATCTTATGGAACCGATTTCATCACTTTCATATTGGAAAGTGAGCCCCAAAGTTATTTAGAAGCAGTAAACTCTTTTGAGGGACCTCACTGGAAAGAGGCAATTGCATTTAAGATAGAATCTATCTTGCAAAATCATGCTTGGAAACTTGTGGATCTTCCTCTGGGGAGTAAACCACTAGGTTGCAAGTGGATCTTTAAGAAGAAAATGAAATTAGATGACATAATTGACAAGTATAAGGCCAAATTAGTAATTAAAGGATATTGACAACAATAAGACCGTGATTACTTCGATATGTATTCTCCGGTGTCGAGAATAACTTCCATTAGAGTGTTGTTGGCTATTGCCGCTCTATGAAACCTGGAAATACATCAGATGGATGTAAAGACGACCTTTCTAAACGGGGATTTAGAAGTGGAAATTACAGGAGCAACCGGAATGGTTTTCTGTGCCAGCACAGAATAACAAGATTTGCAAATTGGTGAAGTTGTTATACGGCTTGAAATGAATTCCAAAGTAGTGATATGAGAAATTTGATAATGCCCTGCAGGAAAGTGACTGTAACATGAATTAATGTGATAAATGTGTCTATACGAAAGTCACAGAAAATGACTTTGTCATCTTATGCCTATATGTAGATGACAAATTTATCATTGGGAGTAATGATAAGATAATCAAATCCACTAAAGACATGTTAAATTCAAGATTTGACATGAAAGACTTAAGCCTAGCTGATGTGATTCTAAAAATCAAAATTCTTAGAACCGCAAAAGGATTTGTTCTTAGTCAGTCCCATTACGTGGACAAGATTCTTGAGAAATTCACCAATGGTGATATTATGTTGGCACAAACGCCGATAGATACAAGCCAACATCTATCGAAAAATTCAGGAGAAAGTATCTCTCAGGTAGAGTACGCTTGGATGATTGAAAGTCTGATGTAGTTGATGAATTGTACAAGACTAGACTTAGCCTACGCAGTAAATAAACTGAGTAGATACATGAGTAATTCCGGTGTTGAGCACTGTAAAGGGATGACAAGAGTACTGAGGTGTTTGAGGTATACTCGTGGAAATGTACTACAATATATGAGATATCCTACTGTGATCGAAAGATACAACGATACGAGTTGGATAGTTGACATAAAAGACTCGAAGTCTACGAGTGGATATGTATTCATTTTAGGAAGTGCAGCCATTTTATGAAAATCTTTTAAGCAAACCATGATAACCAGATCCACGATAGAATCCGAGTTTGTAGCTCTTGACAAATGTGGTGAAGAGGCTGAATGACTACGACAATTCGTAGAAGATGTTCCGAGATGGTCGAAATCCGTGCCGGCAATTGACAATCATTGTGATAGTTAATCGGCAATTGGTCGGGCACAAAGCCATCTATATAATGGTAAGTCTAGATATATACATCGGAGACACAATACCATTAGACAATTACTCTCAATTGGAGTTATCACTGTTGACTATGTGAAGTCAAAAGATAACTTAGCGGATCCGCTAACCAAAGGGTTAAATCGAGAGTTAGTTGCAAAATCATCGAGAAGAATGAGTTTGATGCTGATGAAAAATGTTGGTGCAAAGGAAACCCAACCTATGGAGATTGGAGATCCCAACAACTAGGTTCAAAGGGACAACCTAACTGCACTAACAAAGTTGCTCATAATGGGAGAACGACCGAGTGGAATAGTGAAGGAGGGAGGTTAAGCACGCGACTTTTAATGATTTAATAGAGTTATGTGGAAAACTTTTAAGAGATCACCTATGTGAGAAAGAAGTGGGGTGCTTTAAAGAGAATTGGGGCATAATTCTTAAAACTTTTCGCAGAACCAGGCGTGTTCATGGCCATGAACAAACACACTCATAATAACTGAGGTGTATTAGGGAGAGTCTTGGGTGAAATATGTCAATGCTTACACGAACGACAACACAGTTCAAGGATATCATGTCTACTGTCAGTCAGTAAGCAAACAGATCTTCACAAGGGAAGTTTCAAAGGGTGAAACCTATTTGTCCTATACTAGCCTCAACTGCTGAATGCTATCACATACTCTGTTTCCATTCATGTTCCGGATTGTTGGATACAAGTGAATGGAAAAAGAGGTGGAGAGGAAAGAGACTCTATTGTGAATGAGACTTTAGTCCCACATTGGGAGTTTCAAGACATATTGGTTGGTTTAAATTGATTCACAAACATGTTAGTTGTGAACAAATGCATGAGGAGTGACTTTCTCTCTCGCATGGGTGCGTAGGGGGGTGCAAATCCAGGGTCCGAATTTGCATTGAACCAAGTTGACTCATGTGCGAGCACCACCCGCGCGCATCGAATGCAGGACCGGTCGAGACAAAATTTGTCCAAAAGAATGAACCACTGTTTTGCTACCTGAATAATTTTTTTGCTTGTTGCTCAAATGTAACGAATGCATTAATTGATGATAAATGCAGAAGCTGTAACCTCTAGACGTTTTGATCTGGATGGATTAATGAGCAGTAACTCTAGACGTTTTGATCTAGATGGTTAATGAGCAGTAAATGACGTTAATTCGCTCATTAATTACTGCATGAGTCTAAGCCCTATATAAAGAGGTTATGATCAAGAGCAAGGAAAAAGAGCAAAAATTTTCTTTCGCCTTCGTTGCCCAAATCTTCCGTGTGTTCCTGCTCGGTGGAATACCTGTGATAGCAATCGGGTGCTCTCTTAGTTCGCCACGAGCAACCAGTGTTTGGTTGTGTATGTGGTTCCGTTGTTATATCCTGGGAAATAGACGCCCGTCATAATCTCGAAGCACAGTCGGAGGAGGACAAATCTATTTTAAGGAAACTGCATTACACAGGCCTCTGCAACTATCTTCGTCTCCAGCTCGGGAGTCTCCAGCTCAGGAGTTTGCAAATTGGACTGCAACTTGGGAGTCTGTACCTCGAGAGTCTCCAGATCGGGAGTCTATAGTTCGGGAGTCTACAAATTAGACTCTGTAACTTGGAAGTCTGCAACTCGGGAGTCTCAGCTCGGGAGTTGCCAGCTCGGGAGTTGCCAGCTCGGGAGCTGCAGCTCAGGAGTCTGCACTTGAAGTCTGCAACTTGACTCTGCAACTTGGAAGTCTGCAGCTCGGGAGCCTCCTGCTTGGAAGTGTGTACTTAGATTCTGGAGTCTACACTCTGCATACAAGGCAGCTCAGGTCTTTTTAGCCAACTTAGTCATTCCAAGCAGCTCTTCACTGCTAGGCAGCTTGGTTTATTTTTTTTATATGAGCTTGACAGACAGTTTATGTTTTGTTTTTGTTGTGGATTAATCTAAATCTAGAAGGTTAGTTATACCAAAACTATCTCACCAATGAGCCTCACCTAATAAGACATCTCAGTTCTATGGTTTATGTTCTCCTCTTGCCCCGACACTTTTCAGGTCTTACGTCTGCCCTCTTGGCATGTGACCTTACTTAAATCAGCACAGGTCTTATAGAGGATAGATAAATAGAATAGTCTTTGTCGTTAGCTAGTTTCCGTTCTTTGAGATACTGGGATAAGGACTGAGGACTGTTGATAGAAGAGGCAAAAATCAGAGCCTTCTAGACTTAGAAATAAGCTTAAGCTATGATACTCATAATATTAGCATAAATTTGTAACAAACATACAAGCTTACAGAAACATAACAAACTTACAAGCTTACAAAAACATAACAAACTTACAAAGAGAGCGTGAGAGAAAACTGCACAACTGCTTAGATAGAGAGCTAAGAGTTCTTGCTCTGGGCTTGGTACCGAGAGCATACAAAAGAGGGGTTTATATAGAGAGGAAGAGAAGAGAGGAGAAGTCTCTGGAGGACCTTGCTGGCGGATAAGTGAGCATCTGCTTAGTGGAGGTTGAGTCAGATAAGGAGCATCTGCTTTCAGTAGTGTTGGCTGACGTTATGGCTTGCGAAAGTGTTGAGATGACGTCATTGCTTACGAGAAGTCTATGTCTCCATCATGTTGGTTAAGTTAGCTTCTTCAACTGAATCTACTTCGACTGAATCTAAGGATGGCAGCGTAGTGTTAGAGAGTCTTGGAGAGGATTGATGTACTTTTTGTTTATCTTGCCATTTCCTGGTTTTCTTTTGATAGAACTGGCAGAGTGTTTCATGTTGGGTGGTATAATTAAACGAAAAAAATTGTACTCCAAGTTCTTTAGGCCAATAAAATTTTTCTATAAAGGTTTCTCCGGCCAGAAGATAAGTATTTGAGTCTTCATAAGGTTCCCAAAACCAAGATCCTCCTTGGACTGAGGCTCTCCAATGTTTTAATTCTTCTTCTATGGGTTTTGGAGAAGCCCATTCTTTGTCTGGAGCTGATGGGTAGTCGTTAAAGGCGTGTAAATGGTCATTAATATCGGGGATATCTATTTTGATCAAGTGACGAACTGGTTCGATTTTTAAGTTGATTCATTCTAGTGGCGAACTGTCTATAGTACATAAGAGAAATATTTCTTTTTCTTCCAGAATGTATTGAAGTAGAATCTTGAATTTATACGGAAAGTGTTGAAGAGAGTCTAAATCATGTACCCATAGTTGTTGTAGTAGTCTAAAGTCAAGTATGATTAAAGGAGTAATTAGTCTACCTCGGTAATTCTTTTGTTCAAATTTTTCAAAGTGTATGCAGACTCTTCGGAATGAGTATAGGAGTTGGCAACGACATCCCATATCTAATAATTCTGGTTTTGCACATTGAGGAAAAACCTTTTGACATTTAAGTTTATAAGGATATTCTTTCCCGTAGACAATAGTAATGCCTGGAGTAGGGTGGTTATGAAACCAAGTAAGAGCTACATGTAATTCCATAAAGTGTTGAATAGTGGAGGTAAAATCTCCAAGAAGTATGATATAAGTGAGTATATCGGCAGACAAATTTTAGTAACCTGATAGAGTACGTTCTTCTTTCTTGGCACTTTTTGCTTGTAAGATCTCAAGTGATTGGTAGTCCATGGGCAGAGGATGAGTAGTTGAAGAAGTAGCCATATCTGATTGTTGTAAGACTGCAGATAGATATGTTTTTCTTCTTGGGTAGGTAGTCCATGTACTAGTGGGCAAATAAAGAAATTTGACCCAAGTTTTGTATGCAAAATCTCATATGCTTTATTAATTGAGTAATATCCTTTATAAGGAGGTTTGTTGGACTCAGGAAGTAGACTTTTTACTTCTTCCCAAGTTGGATAAAGTTCTGCCTGTGGGCCTGTTAGAATAACATAACAAGAGTATTTCTTTTCCAAAGGTTTTTGTATAGTCGTTAAGAAGTAGTTGGATAGTGTATTAATAATTGCAATTTTATGGTTGACTACTCCAGGGGTAGTAGGTATATTCCAGACATTATCAATAAGACAACATTGAACTGGATCAAGTTGAGTACGAAATTCATAATGAAAAATATCCTCCTGTCGGGAGTATTGTAGAAGTTCTTGATTGTCAAATTTCATAGTTTGTTGACCATAAGTCCTCACTTTTCTTTGTTTATCCATAGTCCTATAAAACAATGATTAGTGAAGTAATCGAGATAAAGTATCAACTAAAGAATTATTAAGGCCTTTAATATGTTCCCAAGTAATGCTAAGTCCTTTATTGATAATTGTATCCTGGAATTTAATCCATCTTTTAAATCCGAAGTCTTTTCTAGTACCTTTTGTTTGCTGACTATAGCGTACTATAGTCTCACAATATGTTCTTATGGTAATTTCTTTTTTACTCCATATAAAAAGCATAAAAGCATCAAGACAGTAAATAACAGCTAAAAGCTCGTAATCTAATGAGGTTAAGTGTCCTTTTTGTTTATATTTTCTTGAAGCATAGCAACAAAGACTTTCAGAAGTTTTTGGATCATATTTAGACTGTTTTCGAAATAAAGCTCCTCCCCATCCAGTTTCGCATCCATCTGTTTCAATTACTAAGTAATCGGAATTTAAGGGTAGAGTTAATAAGGGCAGGTTTTGTACTAATTGTTTAATTTGTTTTACTAAGTTAATATCTTGTTGATTAAAATACCTTTGTCCTGTTTGAGAAGTTTTGTTATATAAAGGGCCACTGATTTTGCCGATATCTTTTAAATATGGTCTAACATAATTTAATAATCCTAAGAAAGAACGCAAGGTCTTAATATTCTTCCATTTTGTCTGGATAAGCCAATATTTTAGTGGTATATGGGCTTGTAATGCTATTTTTCGTTGTCCTATAGTGCTTCCTAGAAAGTCAATATATGACACTGCTAATTGCATTTTTTTCGGGAGATAATTAAGCCATGTTTTTCAAAGAGAGTAAAAACCATATGTAAGTGAGCAAAATGTTCCTCTTTTGTTTTTGAGAAGACTAACACATCATCAATATAAACATAAGTGAAAGTAGTGACACTTTGAAAAACACCATCCATTTTTCTTTGAAAGATTTGAGGAGCTACTTTTAACCCAAAAGACATAACTAATCATTCAAAATGACCTTCGGGACATGAAAAGGCTGTCCAAGATATGGAGTCAGGATGCATCTTAACTTGTCAAAACTCAGATTTCATATCCAATTTAGAATACCATTTAGAATTTTGGATTTTATTTAATAATTGTTCCTTGTCTGGTATTTTATATCCATCTTCATGACAGTTATCATTTAACCGTTTATAATTGAATACCATACGGGATTGTCCTCATTTTTGTTCTGCTCCTTTATTTACAATAAAGGCTAGACTGCGACGTCTAGAATCAGATCGTTGTATTGCTTTAAGTGCTAGTAATTAGGTAATATGCATAGAGCATTCTTCTCTTTCCCAGTTAGTATATTTAAGATCTTGGGCTTTAATGGTTAAGTCTGGATTGATGATGTTTAACTTACAATAGACCTTATCTCTTTCCCAATATTTAGTAGGATTTTCATTAATAATTTCAAGTTTTTCTAATCGGGAGATAACATTATCTAGGGAGTCTTGAGTTCCGACTGAGATACATAAATAGGTTGAGTTTAGATAATCGTTAGGGTATAGATCGATGTCTAAGTCTATATCATCATACTCAATTTCTTCTTCTGGGCTTATCATGCCAAGTAGCTTTTGTTTCCCTGATCTTTATCTTGCTTTCGTTTGCAACCATTTTTAATGGGACAAGGGCAAGAATTGGGTATGGTCTTGTATTTGCAAGAAGAAGTGGGATTTTCCGCAGGCGGTGGTTAAGCCACACTTACAGGATGTACTAATCTTGATTTAATAGAAATACACTCAGACGTATCAGATACTTCTTCTATTTATTCCATTGTGTCAGTAGAAGAGTTTGAAGAAGTAAGCTTCTCTACCGATTATACTTCTTAAGTATGATGATATAGACTTGGACATCGATCTGTACCCTAACGATTATCTAAACCCAACCTATTTATGTACCTTAGTCAGAACTCAAGACTCCCTAGATAATGTTATCTCCCGATTAGAAAAACTTGAAATTATTGATGAAAATCCTACTAAATATTGGGAAAGAGATAAGGTCTATTGTAAGTTAAACATCATTAATCCAGACTTAACCATTAAAGCCCAAGATCTTAAATATACTAACTGGGAAAGAGAAGAATGCTCTATGCATATTACCTAATTACTAGCACTTAAAGCAATACAACGATCTGATTCTAGACGTCGCAGTCCAGCCTTTATTGTAAATAAAGGAGTAGAACGAAAACGAGGACAATCCCGTATGGTATTCAATTATAAACGGTTAAATGATAACTGTCATGAAGATGGATATAAAATACTAGACAAGGAACAATTATTAAATAAAATCCAAAATTCTAAATGGTATTCTAAATTTGATATGAAATCTGGGTTTTGGCAAGTTAAGATGCATCTTGACTCCATATCTTGGACAACCTTTTCATGTCCCGAAGGTCATTTTGAATGGTTAGTTATGCCTTTTGGGTTAAAAGTAGCTCCTCAAATCTTTCAAAGAAAAATGGATGATGTTTTTCTAAGTGTCACTACTTTCACTTGTGTTTATATTGATGATGTGTTAGTCTTCTCAAAAACAAAAGAGGAACATTTTGCTCACTTACATATGATTTTTACTCTCTTTGAAAAACATGACTTAATTATCTCCCGAAAAAAAATGCAATTAGCAGTACCATATATTGACTTTCTGGGAAGCACTATAGGACAAGGAAAAATTGCATTACAAGCCAATATAACCACTAAAATATTGGCTTATCCAGACAATATAACCACTATCCAACTACTTCTTAACGACTATACAAAAACCTTTGGGAAAGAAATACTCGTGTTATGCTATTCTAATAGATTTTACTTCCCGAGTCCAACAAACCTCCTTATAAAGGATATTACTCAATTAATGAAGCATATGAGATTTTGTGTACTAAACTTGGGCCAAATTTCTTTATTAGCCCACTAGTACATGGACTACCTACCCAAGAAGAAAAAACATATCTATCTGCAGTCTTACAAAAACTAGATATGGCTACTTCTTCAACTACTCGTCCTCTGCCCATGGACTACCAATCACTTGAGATCTTACAAGCAAAAAGTGCTAAGAAAGAAGAACGTACTCTATCAGGTTACAAAAATTTACTTGCTGATATACTCACTTATATCAAACTTCTTGGAGATTTTACTTCCACTATTCAACACTTTATGGAATTACATGAAGCTCGTACTTGGTTTTATAACCACCCTACTCCAGGCATTACTATCGTCTACGGGGAAGAATATTCTTATAAACTTAAATGTCAAAAGGCTTTTCCTCAATGTGCAAAACCAGAATTATTAGATATGGGATATCGTTGCCAACTCCTATACTCATTTCGAAGAGTCTGCATACACTTTGAAAAATTTGAACAATAGAATTACCGAGGTAGACTGATTACTCCTTTAACCCTACTTGACTTTGGACTACTACAACAACTATGGGCACATGATTTAAACTCTCTTCAGCACGTTTCGTATAAATTCAAGATTCTACTTCAATACATTCTGGAAGAAAAAGAAACATTTGTCTCATGCACTATAGATAGTTCGCCACTAGAATGGATCAACTTAAAAATCGAACCAGCTCGTCACTTGATCAAAATAGATGTCCCCGGTATTAATGTCCATTTACACGCCTTTGACGACTACCCATCAGCTCCAGACAAAGAATGAGCTTCTCCAAAACCCATAGAAGAAGAATTAAAACATTGGAGAGTCTCAGTCCAAGGAGGATCTTGGTTTTGGGAACCTTATGAAGACTCAAATACTTATCTTCTAGCCGGAGAAACCTTTACAGAAAAATTTTATTGGCCTAAAGAACTTGGAGTACAATTTTTTTCGTTTAATTATACCACCCAACATGAAACACTCTGCCAGTTCTATCAAAAGAAAACCAGGAAATGGCAAGATAAACAAAAAGTACATCAATCCTCTCCAAGACTCTCTAACACTACTCTGCCATCCTTAGATTCAGTCGAAGAAGCTAATTTAACTAACATGATGGAGACATAGACTTCTCGTAAGCAATGACGTCATCTCGACACTTTCGTAAGCCATGACGTCAGCCACCGCTACTGAAAGCAGATGCTCCTTATCTAACTCATCCTCCACTAAGCAGATGCTCACTTATTCGCCAGCAAGGCCCTCCAGAGACTTCTCCTCTCTTCTCTTCCCCTCTATATAAACCCCTCTTTTGTATGCTCTCGGTACCAAGCCCAGAGCAAGAACTCTTAGCTCTCTCTCTAAGCAGTTGTAGTTTTCTCTCACGCTCTCTTTGTAAGTTTGTTAAGTTTTTGTAAGCTTGTAAGCTTGTTATGTTTATGTAAGCTTGTATGTTTGTTACAAATTTATGCTAATATTATGAGTATCATAGCTTAAGCTTGTTTCTAAGTCTAGAAGGCTCTGGTTTTTGCTTCTTCCATCAACAATCCTCAGTCCTTATCCCAGTATCTCATAGAACAGAAACTAGCTAAAGACGAAGACTGTTCTGTTTATCTATCCTCTATAAGACCTATGTTGATTTAAGTAAGGCCACATGCCAGAGGGCAGACGTAAGACCTTAAAAGTGTCGGGGCAAGAGGAGAACAGAAACCATAGAACTGAGGCGTCTTACTAGGTGAGGCTCATTAGTGAGATAGTTTTGGTATAACTAACCTTCTAGATTTAGATTAATCCACAACAAAAACAAAACAGAAATTGCCTGTCAAGCTCATATATAAAAAAAAACAAAAGTGATATCAGAGCCCATTACGACTTTGGACCAAGGTAATATATGAACTTAACCTCTTTAAACTACTTAGATCTTGCTTTACACCCAAGAACAATTATTACAGTAGATTAGAATAAATATAATTGTTATATAAGATCTTAAGCATCTACTTACTGTTTACATTAAGAAAACCCACACTTAAACTCACTTACAGACCTAGTAATTTGTATAAGCATTATCGTAGAAAAACAACAATTTTTAGAGCAGAAATTAGAAACCTTTTCTTCCTCACTGAGACAAACTCAACAACTACTTGCTGAATTGTTACGCAATTTAGACTATATAAAACTTTGTCAATCGGAAAATTTCTCCCTCCTTAAGAAGAAAGAGCTCAGTCAGACACCTAGAAAAATAGAAATAAAAGACTTATTAGGAGAATCTAAAGTCATCATAGCTACTAATAAGCAACAACTATATGAAAAGTTAGAAAGTATACATAAACTTCTTGAAGAAATTAAATATAAATGAAAAATTAAGATTTGAAAATACTTATTATGAAGAAACTTTAGAATATGCAAAATAATTTTCAGTTACAAAAGAAGACAGATATTGTCATCAAGAAGTCACTGGTAAAGGAGATCAACTTTTATTACAACAAAATAATACTTTAATAGCTTTGGTTTCGTCACTACATTATAGACTCTCTCTAATAGATAATAAACTGTTAGCGTTAGAAAAATTTATTCTGTGGAATACACAGACAACTGACTGGAAAGAAGCATTATACAAACTTAATAGAGACCTAAGCCAATTATCTATAGGCAAGCCAATTCCTAAACAAGCACCAATATCGTCTAAGTTTTTAACCTATAAAAATGAGTCTCATAACAAAAACTGAATCTTTTACTGGACCCTCTCATACTATAAGATGAACAGAAACCAATACTACTTCCTGGATAAACTCACTTTTGACTAGAAGAAATAGTATGTCAACCCTTGTTCCACATAGACTAGAAGAAATTATAGATGTTGAAAAAGACTTAAACATCTTTGCTAATGAACAACTAAATACATTAAACTCTAAAAAATTATATAGTCAAGGACTACTTAATTTTTCTACTTCAGTTTACAGACATCATAGACAAGAAGCTCTTCATCTCTCTCATGGAGGAGAAGTGCAGCTTAATTTAATGTCTGAAAACGCAGCAAAAAGCCTATATCTCCGCAAACATAATTATATACATTTAGGATTAATTGTGTTTGGACTTAGAGGCTTAACTAGAGCCAGACTAGGAGGAAAAGTACTTTTAGTCTTACATGATACTCGCTTTTCTGACACAGAAAAAGCCATAATAGGTTTAATCGAAGTAGATGAATAGTAACTTAGGAATAACTTATTTATGTCCCAACTTTGATATGACTATAAGAGACTTTGTTAAGCATATTAAAATTCATATACAAGCAAAAGGATATGGACAATTTCAAGGAGACAATTTGCAATTAGACTTGAAATTTCTAGGAAAAACAATGAATCATATGCATAACCATTTTAAAATTTCTGTTACTAATATGATAGAAGCCTTAACAACCAAAGACATTCATTTTTTAAAACCAAGGGAATATAACTCGGAATTATTAGCAGGATTAGAATGGAATATACAATTAAAAAATCCTGATATTACATTAAAACCTACCTCTTCTCTAATGTATAAAGACTGGCAAGATAATCTATCTATCCGTTTTCTGGATATCAACCTACTTCTACAGAACTAGAAGAACAGAATTCTGTACATCCTATTGTTTCTGATACTTTACATCTAATGAATATAACGCAAACAGATTTAAGAACCACTCTTTTTTAACTAGGAAAGAAACACTTAGCGTTAACAGGGTATATAACCAAAACACGACAATCTTATCATATGATGCTCAAATCTGAATTTTTTTTTTGATGATTTAGACGAATATGTATATCTTCCAGCAGAAATAGCTCAATTCTTTACAGATCCTTAAGTCCATGACTTAGAAACGTTTGCCAAAACTAATCAGCAACTCCCAAACAACTGGAAAATATATTTGGATGATCTACACAACATAATTGCACAAAAAGAAGAAGAAGAAATACAAAGTCAAGCCTCTTCTCTTCCTCTTATCCCTTTCCCTCACAAAATTATATGAATTCAGCTGAATCTTCTGCCACTTCTAACACAAAACCATATGAAGTTTGGTTTCCAGAAAGTACTATGAGAACTATGGACTATGGACAAGGTCATCCACCTAGGACTAGAATTCCTCCCTATACCTATAATAATCCTTTAGTAAGGACTATAGGAAGAAGAAGACCTCCAGAAATGACTCTTTTCGGAAAAGACTCTGTATTATTAAATATCACTGTATGCGACCCTCAACTATATGATACTTACTTAGAACAATCGATAGTCTCTGTCAAACGCAATTACCAAGCAAAACATGAAGGACAAGCCATGATACGTGTTGGTGAAAATTACCTAGGAGATGTAGCAAGAGCAGCATGGGAAGATTTTAAACTCAACTTTCCAGAAGAAGTCGCTAGAATAGCAGCTCAAGGAAATAATATTTTAAATTTTTACTATGCTATTCATAGATTACTTATAGTCAGGGATGCAAATATTGGTTTAGATATTAGACAAAAAGAAGCTATGAGAGATTAGAACAACTACAATTATTTAACTGGAATTATATCAAACCCTTTTGTAACGACTTTTTGGCTTTTACTGCAGTGTCAGGTAATTACTGTAATTCAGCCTTAGGAGAACGATTATTTAGTAAATTACTTGGTGACTTAGGTAAAGAAATACATAAAGCCTGGACGGATCTACATGTTCCTCCTGCTTATGATAATATAGGAGTTAGAATCCAACATATTCTAACCATTCTAAAAGAAAATTGTACTTACATCCATATTCAAAAACAACTTAAAAATCAACAATATGGATTTTGTAGTCAAATATATACACCATAGCAATATAGAACTACTAAACCAACAAACACCCCTTATAGTAAAAGACTAGGACCCCTAATAAAACAAAAACCAAAATATAAACCTATGAGAACTTATTATGTTCGCAAAAGCAAAGAAAACAAACCTTATTTGTATAAAGATAAACATGTCTGAAAATTTAAACCAAAGAAAACTTATGCCAATACAATTACTTGCTTTGCGTGTAACGAACTAGGACATTTATCATCTGCCTGTTTGAACAGGAAAAACCTATATAGTAGGGGGGGAGGGGTCCCGAAGAGGAATGGTAAATCGAAGAAGTTGAATAAGAGAAATGAGTAAAATGGAGCTTTTTGGAAACCTTCTTTGACAACATTTAAAAATTATTTTCCCACTTTCCTTCCAGAATTTTCCCTCTTTAGACTTTTCTCTCTAAGTCAATTGGGCTTATAAGTTTTACTATGACCAGAATTTATTAAGTTGATTGATCATGTTAATATTAGGGTCAACAACATGGATCTTATTGTTTCCATTGCCAATTTGTTTAGGGCTATTATCTTAAGAAAGCCAATAGTATCAGTCAATCATCGCTCCTACTCTGGTGTGAATGTCCTGTGTTCCATGCGTGTTCTATCAGAGTAACAAATATTTCTTATGATCCGAGAATAAAACTTTTCAGTCAATTAACAGCTAACTTGATTATCCTTTCTAAGAAAAGTTGCAGGAGACTTTACCTATAAAAGATTGTAGGTTATTATTTGCACGAAACAGAACACACTAATTTCCTTCAACATAGCTCTTTAACTTTTCAAAGCATGTACAGACCGTTTTTGTTAGTTTGCAAGCCTAATTTCTTTTAATGGTCTAAAATACCAACTACCATTAGAAGATATCGATTGTCTGATAACCATAATACTCACATTACTTTCTTCCCTTGATGTAGTGCAGATGATCTATTACCACGAAAAATAGTTTAGGCCTTAGCATATGTGATGTTGAGCTATATGGTACATAAGGCATCCGCGGGGCCGGATTGGTCACCCTAGGTTCGCCTATTACCTGGTTCATCATTTTTATATGGTACACAAGGGGCATTCAGCTTCCTACTTTCTCTGCATGAAATATATGATCACAACTTGAATGAGGTTAGCAGATATGCCTTACACCGAAGGATGGTGCAAGATTCTTTGTAATTAATATTATGGCTGCTGGTGCTTCAAAACGGAGTTTATTGACATGTAATCTTCTTCCCCCTCTGGATTTCATCATGGCAGAGTTAGTGTGATACTCTGGTGAATTTGCATGACTATTTCTAGATGCTTGAACTCCAGTGATGCAGAGCTCTTCTCCTTTTTGTTTTTAGGTGATGGCGTACTTGCTGATCTCTGCTTCATCTGCAGCCATCCCAATTACAGATCGCATGCGACGGGAAGTAGTGAATAGCTTCACTGATATATCAGTAGTCGCAATCAGTATGGCTCTCTTGTCATTTGTAGCACTGGGTTCATGCTCTCTTATCTCTGGCTTCAAAGTTGCTAGGCGGAGTTACTTTTAGTTGTGCATGTATCCCTCAACTCCGCTCTGCATGTCTGTATTATTAGTTTCCCACTAGATGTGTACTGATACACATTTTGTTGTACCTTTGTTGACAGTGTAAAAGGACTTTTTATTTTCCTTTCACGTTTGCTGCCGAAATTGAAAACATTGGATTCATTTTGAGTTGTATACTCCTTTCTTGGCTACGGGAAGAGTTCATACATCGCAATAGATGCACACAGTTTGTTGTCTGTCCTCTACTTGGACAAGACTATTATATGAGCTAGTTTGTTCTTGACGGTTTCATTAGTTATATCTACCTTAGCTACCTATTGAAGTGATATTATCATTGACATGACTAAAGTAGTGGTAAGAATGAATGGTTTCATTGTCTCTCTTATAGATCATTGCAATATTTGACTCAAAGAATGGCTTGAGAGTGATATATATATATATATATATATATATAATGGCCTCTTTCTCTGACATTTTTTTGGTGGTGAAGGGCAATGAAACTTATGGAAGCCCTAAACAATGTTATTTATGGTGAATTTAGTTAAGCAAGAAACAGAATGATTATTTTTAGGAATATACTAGACAATTAGGAATAAGTATCTCTTACATTGATTCATACGTAGGATAGAACAGTTGTTTAAAAAAAGAAAATCATTTCCTTGTGTTTCACATTTGCATGATCCAATAATTTCTTTTAATTTCTTACCTGCATGAATTTCCAACTTTCCTTTTCTCTCTTTATGTGCTGTCATTGAGATGATAAGAACATTTACCATTAGCAAAGCAGATATGATGTGATTTCTTACCCAGAAATGGATAGTAAGTGTCATATTATCAAACCAGTTATCATTAATGGGTAATTTTCATACACGGTGAATGTGTAACCTTTTTGTGGATGACTCTGGTCCAACCAGAGATGCAGTTACTTACTTTCAGTATTTCCATAAATTTGGCCAAATCTATTTGTTGTTCAGGTGATCATGGTTTATCTACTGACATCCTGTCAATTTCTTTTTAGAATTCCAGTGAGAATGTTAGGGCTACCATAGACAATATCAGATTAACACACAGGAAATACTAGGCAATTTCTTTTATTCTCTTTTAGAATTGTATTCAATCACATTGATCATGCCTATGTAACTTGCTATTTGTCACACAAAATAAACTGTGATACAAGTAGTTAATTACAGTTCGGAGGTGCTTTACAAGTTGCAGCAAGCACATCTCGTTATGAATCCCTCCCTTTTTCTGCTTCCTCAACAAGTTAAATGTTGCAGTAAGTTGGCAGCCACTTTTTCACTTTTTCTTTTGTTTGTTTTTCCTCTCCTTGATAAAGTTGCTTTTGAAATTAAAGCAAAAGGTTACAAGCGGACAGCTGATAAAGTTTGGTTTCCAGAAGTCATCCGAATGAAATGACCACTGACGAGAGTGGGATGAACACTGTTTGAAGGTGGTGGTAAGAACATCCTTTAACCTCTCTTCTTTTTTGCAAAATAAACTCCATCTCTATCGACTTTTTCTATTCATAAAAATCGACGATCACGAGAATCAATCACCGTCTTTTGATTTTCAACTCCCTCATAATTCACGCCACTAACCACGTCAACCTGAGCAGGTGGTAAGAAACCCAACTACCTATTCAATTCCTTGGTCTGTCGGGTAGACACGTACGATTTAATAAATGTGGTCACCAGTCCATTGTTTGATTTGGTCTACAATTATTGTTCTCTGAATCATATTATTATTACGCGAATTGATTTTAAAGCAAGCACACAAGCATCTTTTATTCAAAATATATAAACACAAACAAGCATCATCACCAGCTACTGAAGGAGGAAGGAAGGATGACATGAATCCTTTACGCTTCACCTTCATCTTAATTACGTATTAAAACTATGATAATTAAAGCAAACCACAAACTTAACTCTTAAGACTCGAGTGACAGTGACCTTATCAGCCCATGTATCGATTAAGATTTTATTAGGCTTAACGATTGGGATTAATTATGTTTAAATCGCCAGGACGAGTCCAGGAAAGGACTTGCGGCCGCGGCTCTGCCACACGGGCAGGCAGTGAGTCGGCCTGGGCGAGTCCTTGGGCGAAACGGAGGGCTTGGGCGGCGAGTCAGCGGCGACTCGGGTGACGGTGACGGAGGTGTTGAAGTACTCCCGGACCTGGGTGATTATCCCATCCGGGGAGACGGTCCAGGCGTGGACCCAGGTGGCGGCGGCGGCGGCGCCCTCGGCGACGACGGTGGAGCCGAAGGCGGCGACTCGGTCGGGGAAGAATCGGAACTCGGCGGCGGTGTCGTCGTCAGCGCCGGTGAGCATGCGCATCATGTGCTGGTGCTCCGGCGGGCCATGGAACCACCACTCGATGTCGGGGGCGAGCAGCTGCTGCACCCGGTCCGCGTCGCGACCGTTCAGGGCTTCATACAGGGCGAGCACTCGCCACTTGTTGCGGTCCTCCAGGCTCTCTCCTGCGCTATGGTTAGCCAGCTCCGGACGAGCCCCCTCGGCTCTCTCGCGGCCTCCCTCTCTCTTTCCCTCTCGCTTCGGAAGCGGTGCGCTCGGTCGGCGGACTTGGTGAGCTAGCGGAGGAGATCACGAAGGCGTTGGATTGGGTGGTCTTTTATAGACAGGATACGAAGAAGAGAAGGAGTAACTTGGAAGCATGCCAAGTCCCACACGCAAGACGAGTGGTCGGTCGTTGGGTGCGTCGGTTGCTGCGTGTGCTTAATTTGTGGGCCCTGTCACGTTAAAATGCCGAGCCAGTTGAGCGATGGGATCAGGCGTGGACTGCATTCAATAAATGGTGTACAATAAAATAAAGGGGGGAAAATAAAAAAAAATGCGCTCTGCTTGTTTTTTTTCCAAATCGTGACTCGTACTTTGATAATTTTTTTATATAAAAAATATTTTACCGGTGCTCTAATTATTATTCTATTTATATTTTCCACCTAAAATCTAAATGGGTTATAAAAATTATAATTTTATAACAGCTACCACTATAGGAATTTTTATTTGATTTTTCCCTAAAATAAAATGGGAATAAAAATGCATTAAATAATGGGAGGCATCGGTGGAACGTGTCCTGGGGTGGAGATACATGGGGGAGGTGGGTTTGATCCCATCGATTGATTGACGGACGATTCATGAATGCTACTTTCTATGAACGGATACAGGTGGGACCCTCCGCCGCCCCAGCCTAGAGGTAGCTGGCAAAGCCACGGCTCGCGCTGTTTGCCGCGCAATCATGCCATATAATGATCGTGATTTGTATAAGTAATTAGTGGCTTCTAGTTGCCCATATCACGATCTGATAATGTTAATTATTCTATTGAATTTTCATGTGTATTTTTATTTATTTATTTTGATAATCGATTAATTTTCTTTATAAAATTAATTCAATCATTTCAAATTCGATTATTAATCAATCATTTGATTGATATTCTCTCTAATGTTTAAAAAAAAAGCTCTGTGACTTGGCTGGCGTGGGAGAAAAAAAAAGACTCTTCTTAGAAGAGTTTATAATAAATTAAAATTATAAATAATAATTTTAATTTATCTATTGAGTGACCTCGATTGTCTTTTTCGTAAGCAATCTTTCAAGTTGAATTCCCGAGCTCTCGACTGGATCTTCCGAGCTACCGGCTCGGTCTCTCGAGGTCCCGACTGAGTTTCTCGAGCTGCCGACTCAGTCTCCCAAGCTCTCGACTGAGTTTCCCGAGCTGCCGACTCGGTCTCCCGAGCTCCTGACTGAGTTTCCCGAGCAGTGGTCGGACGTCTCCCGACCATGAAGTTGTTGAGGCTTACGCGACGCAGTTTCCTTAAAATAGATTCGTCCTCCTCCGATGGCGCTTCGAGGCTTAGATGGACTTCTGTCTCTCTTTTGCTCTCGGTCACAACCCCTTTTTATAGGCTCAGACCCCCACAGTTGTAAATGACGAAACTGTTAATTAACCGACTAGATCAAAACATCTGGGGGTTACTGACCTCATATTAATCAAAATTAATGCATCAGTTATATCTAAGCAAAAATTTGGCAAAAGGTTGGTTCATCTGCTACGACAAATTTTACCACGACTGGTCAGACATTCGACGTGCGCAGGTTGTGCACGAGTTCACTTGGTTTAGTACAAATCCGGGCCCTGAATTTGCACCCCCTTGCGTACCCACGCGTGAGAGAGAGTCTCTCCCCTAGCATTTGTTCACAACTATCATGCTTGTGAACCAATATAAACCAACCATTTTACCTTAAAATTCTCAATATGGGACTAAAGCCTCACTCATAAGGGAGTCTTTTTATTCTCCACCTCACTTTCTACTCACTAAAAAATCATAATGTGAGACTAAAGTCCCATCATCTCCCTATTCATTCACTTGATATCCAACAGCCGGCCCTTCTCATCTTCTCCAGATCCAACAGTTGGCCCTTCTCATCTTCCTCCAGATTGACTCAGTACTCTCTATAGCTATTATAGGACTCCTTAATTTACCAATGGAACTCGATTCATGAATCCATATTTTATTTTATTTTTTTTCCTTTTGCCTGTTAAATCCATTAGCTATATATATAAATACTATTTAAGTTAAATTGAAAGTAGCTAGCTAGCTGAAGAAGTCAAATTCAGGGATGATCCTGTCGACAAGCGAAGATCGGTTCTCTCTCACGTGACTCGGTCTAAGCAAGCCGACCCGGTCTGCTCTGGTTCAGGAGGTCGGATCGAAATAGAGCTCTTAATGCAGTAGAGTGGTTGCGAATGGCATAGCGATCCCCTCTTTGGAGCCAAAGGGGGGGTTTATATAGGGGAAGGAGAAAGGTCTCGCTCGTGCGGGATGTCACATCTCACTAAGGATTAGTTAGGGATTAAGCTAAGTAGGTGGCGATGTGAGACTGACACAGCAGTCTGCCACCTTGTGATCCTACTCCTAATTAATTGCTGGGCGGCCACGTCAGATGACGACGACGTCTCTTAACGGAGAGTTTTGACGGAGCCCTTCGAGGGATGAGACTCGAGAACTCGGCCTCGATCACTCGACCTTTAGAGGTCGGCCCCGAGAGCTTAGCCTCGGTCGCTCTGTCTCGAGAGGTCGGCCTCGGGAGCTCGGCCTCGATCGTTTGACCTCGGGAGGTCGGCCTCGATCGCTCGATTTCGGGAGGTCGGCCTCGAGAGCTCGGCTTCTATCGCTCGACCTTTGGAGGTCGGCCTCGATCGCTCGACTTCGAGAGGTCGGTCTCGGGAGCTCGGCCTCGATCGCTCGACCTCGGGAGGTCGGCCTCGAGGGCTCGGCTTCTATCGCTCGACCTCGGGAGGTCGGCCTCGATCGCTCGACCTTGAGAGGTCGGTCTCGGGAGCTCGGCCTCGGGAGGTCGGCCTCGATCGCTCGACCTTGAGAGGTCGGTCTCGGGAGCTCGGCCTCGATTGCTCGACCTCGGGAGGTCGACCTCGAGAGCTCGGCTTCTATCGCTCGACTTCGGGAGGTTGGCCTCGAGAGCTCAGCTTCTATCGCTCGACCTCTGGAGGTCGGCCTCGATCGCTCGACCTCGAGAGGTCGGTCTCGGGAGCTCGGCCTCGATCGCTCGACCTCGGGGGGTCGGCCTCGAGGGCTCAGCTTCTATCGCTCGACCTCGGGAGGTCGGCCTCGATCGCTCGACCTCGAGAGGTCGGTCTCGGGAGCTCGGCCTCGATTGCTCGACCTCGGGAGGTCGGCCTCGATCGCTCGACCTCGAGAGGTCGGTCTCGGGAGCTCGGCCTCGATTGCTCGACCTCGGGAGGTCGGCCTCGAGAGCTCGGCTTCTATCGCTCGACCTCGGGAGGTCGGCCTCGATCGCCCGACCTCGAGAGGTCGGCCTCGAGGGCATGGCCCGGGGTGAACCTGGTTCTGACTTGAGCTTCTGCCAGCCCCGGCCTTGGTTATCCTTGAGCCGGGTTGAACCGGGCTTTCTCCGACCGGGCGCTCGTCCCGATAAAAAACCGCTCGCCCGGATCACAAGCCTCCCCTTCAAGTCTAGTCGAAGGAGGCGTCAAGTCAGACTGACTAGGCTCGCAGCCCGGTCGGCCTGACTCCTTTTTCGCTCTCCCGCGCGTTTTTTAGACTACGAGTTAGTCTCCCGCGCGCCCGGCCTCCCACTCGGTTATTCATTAATGCCTGACCACGCGTCAGCTATTGAATGGATGCCTCCGGTATCGAGGCGTCGTGGGTGCGGCTTCGTTTGGCGTTCGCGAGAAGCTTCGAGGTGTGGGGAATCGCGCTGATCGGATGGTGGAGACCGGAGCCCGCCATTTCTTTCCTCTCCATCCAACTGTCCTGGTTGCCTAGCCGGTAGTATAAATAGGCTGCTCCCTTCATTCTTCCTCACTTTGCCTCTCGCTTCTCTTTTCATTTTGTCCGACCTCCTCCGCCCGACCTCCTTGAGTTCCGACGAACAGTGTTTCCGGCGATCGACCTCTTACCCCGAGCCCTAACACTAGGTATTCTTCTATTCGCCTAAATCTTTTTCTGCTAATTCCCGAGCCCGACCTCATGGCCGGCTCATCCTCTACGCCCGGCTCATCCTCTGCGCCCGAGCCGTGGTATACTACTACCCGGTCGACCCTGAGTCTAGGGTCCTTGGAAACCCTCCGCCATGATTATCGCATTCCCGAAAATCACGTTTTCGCTCTTCCCTCTCCGGACGACCGACCTAATCAAGCCCCGGTGAACTACTTTACTATTTTTAAGGATCATCTTCTAGCCGGCCTGCGATTCCCTTTGCATTCCTTTATTATAGAGATCTGTCAGTATTTTCAGGTGTCCCTCTCACAACTATCCCCGAACTCGATTAGGATTCTGTGTGGCACGGTAGTCATCTTTGAGTCCTTCCGGGTTCCCCTGTCTCCTAGGATTTTCCATCTCTTCTATTCCCTTAAGATGCAAGAGCCCGGGTGTTTCTTTTTCCAGGCCAGGATCAACACCGCCTTTCTAGACAAGGTTCCATCTTCGAACAAGGGGTGGAAATCCCATTTCTTTTACATAAGTACCTTCCCGCCTGCGTCCTGGCCTCTTAATTGGCTAGAGGCATTGCCCGACCACCCCGCTGCTCCTCGAAGGTATCGCGCTGACCCCGGCTTTCAATCAGCCTTCTCTAGAATCGGAGGACGCCGTTTCCACGTAGGCAAATTGTTGAGCGAGGTCGTGCTCTATATTTGCCGGCTGAGTCACATCCCCGCCAGACTGCCCGGCACTTATGGTAAACTCCCCTTCTTATTTACGACTCTTTTAATTCTAACTAAAACTTTTTCTGACTTGCAGCTCAGGCCCTGATGGACGCCCTCATGGATCAAGAGATAGCCCTAGCGGAAGAGGCATTGAACACTCGGGCAGCCGAACTACTGGCCCGCCGAAATGCAATCCCGGTGAGGGCGACACCAGCTCCCGAGCAACCAGGCCGAGCGGAGAGCGATTCGGAGTTAGAAGTGCTAGGCCAAAGCGTTGCGGCAGACCCTCCCGAGGTCCGCGCGGAGGCCGGAAGGCAGACTACTACTGCGGATCCATCCTCTTCTCATGCGCACAAGAAGAAGAAGAAACGGCCCCGAGAAGCTGCTTCCTCCAGCACTCCCGTGACTCAGGTTCAGCCTGGGCGGGTGCCGGAGCCTGTTTCCTCCAGCACTCCCGCGGTTCAGGTTCAACCCGAGAGGGCGCCCGGATCAGCCGCTCCCTTGCCTAGCCGAGTCAGGATTCGGCTGTCGACCTCCCGCTCGGCTTCACCTCGCCCGGGGATCTCGGCTCCATCCACCAGCGCTACTCTGCCCGAGCCCTCCTTGCCCGGGTTGAGCACGCCCCGACCGGTGGGTTTAGCTATCAGCTCGGTCCCTTCTCCTCCGGAGGACGCCGATGCTACAGATAGCGAAGAGGCGGCGGCCTCTATTTTGGCTATGCAAGACCTTCCTCGAGCTCTAGTAGAGGTGCAACTTCTATCCGAGACTTCCCTACTTCGGATGGTCGAGCCCCAGCCACTCAACCTCCACGGTCATCTGGCCGCTGCCTGGGATCATGGTCTGGCCTTAACTGAAGGGCGAAGCCCTTTTAGTCTAGCCGATAACTTCGCCATGGACTTGATCAAGGTATTCCTTTTCTTAACCTTAGCCCCTTTCGTTCTTTTCTCATGTTACTCGTTTCCGTATAGCTGTGGGTCGGGGGCCAGGCGGTCACCAAGGCCCTGGTCACGAACGTTAGGGAGCGCCGGGCGGCTGAGTACAAGGTAGAGAACTTAGAGCATCAATTGACTCAATGCGCTCTCCGGCCGGCGACGAGGGTCGGACCAGACTCCTAAATGAGGTGGTTTCCCTACGAACGCAATTATCAGAGAACCAAGTCAATCTGGAACGGACGCATGAGGTGCTGGCAGCCTCAGGCCGCCAACTCGATGAGCTCGGCACTCGGCTGGAGGCCGCCGAATCCGCAAAGAAGACTGCCCTCGCTAGCGAAGTCCGGGCTCGTTCTGACCTGGACAGAAGAGTCCTCGAGGTCCGTGACTTACAGCAAAAGCTGCGGGAAGTACTCGCCACTCACCAGCGGGCCCTCCGGGACAAGGATGCCGAACTTGCAACCTTGAAGGGTAAGGCGACCGAGCTCCAAGCTCAGCAAGAAGCCTTTCAGGCTTTAGAAGCACAACTGCTGAGTAAGGAGGCAGGTCTGTCGGCCAAGGACGCCCAACTCAAGGACCGGGACGCTGAGGTGGCCCGCTTACAGAAAGAGCTAGCCGACTTCAAGGCCGGGGAACCAGCCCGGATCGAACAGGCCAGATTGGCTTACGTTCAATCTCAGCCCTTCCGGAAGTGTTAGTGATATGAGAGAAGTGTCCTAAGGCAATCGCCTTATGATGTAAATATTTATTTTAATAAATGATAATTCACTATTTGAGTGTGCATGTTTTGTGTATTTGATTGGGATCTTGAACTCATCTACTGAATGTCCGCAATACAACTCACAGCATAAGAGAATTTGTGATGGGATCACAACTAGTGATTATCTCTAATGTGCAATTGTGAAGTATTGAAATTATCCCTAGTCGATGAATTGATAAAAACGGACACTATCAATTCTGTTGAGACTAGCATGGGTTATTCTCTAATCAGCTGATTATCACTGGCTGGTGACATTGGGATGTCCGGAGATAAACATGAATGCTAGTTAAGGGAACTAGTTCATTGGAGTGACTAGCTGTAAGACTTCATATGGGAATCTACATGTAGATATGTCAATGAAGATCTTGCTGCGGCTTAAGTGCGATGTTCCTTTAACTTGCGGTGTTCAAGTCATCTTGGTCATGGAGACTTATACTTTGACATCTCAAGCAAGCATCTCCAAGGAGGTGTGGACCCAGGATGATTGGGTATAAGCCGAAGTGCCCGAAGATGTTTGAACAGCCTACAAAGGATTCACCACTCCTTGCGAGGAGATGTATACCCAGGCCTATCGTCGGATTGTTACTCAAAGCCTCTGGCCAGAGCATATCATGTTAAGAGTGCGAGTCTCTTAAATACATGAGAGTAATTAGAAATCCAAAGGACGAGAAAGACACTACTTGGGCTAGGTGTGACGTAGTCAGCCTAGTGGGGACTGACACCATAGACCGTGTCCTGAACCAAGTGGGTATAAGGTGGTGAAGGGAATGAGGCACGATTCATTAGAGCTGCTGAAGGGTTTCAGAATAATTTCTTCTGGGGTCAAACCGTTGATCTTTCGATTAATTGGGGATCATGATGTACTACTAGGTGCCACTCATGATCGTTCTATAATTGATGGGTTAATTATAGACGGCCAACATAAATCGAAAGCCTATTTAGTCACACGCAATACGAGTAATCCGAAGGATTTAAAACGAGTTGAAAATTGGATTTTCCGATCAAGAGAAATAAGTCGAATCTGAGTTGGTCAGAGGCGCAATGGAAGCTAAAAATGGCTAAGTCTTTTGAAGGCTTTTTGGGCGAATTAAATGAGTTTAATTCGCGACGGTTCGGGTCGGTTTGGGCCGGCCAAAGAGGGTGGTGGCCGGCCAATAAAGGAGAATAAACCAAGTTTATTTTGGTTTAATTAATAAAATAAATCTAGTGTGATTTGTTTTATAAATTATGGATAAATAAATTTGTATAAAGAAATTTATATAAATAAAATTTATAGAAATTTATTCTTTTATGGAAGATTAAAATAATCCGTGAATTGGTTTATTTTAATTTTATAAAATCAATTATGAATTGATTTTTCCATAATAAGAAGTTTATAAATTTCTTATAAAAATTTATTCCATAATTTAAAGAGAAGAAGAATTAGTTTTATTATAAATTAGTTTATAATAAAACTTGGTTTAAACGGAATAATTAGTTAAGAAAATTTATAGGATAAATTTCTTATAACTAATTCCGTTAGAGGGAGACTTAGCAAAGAGTTGCTACTATATAAAGGACCCAAAGGCTAGCCCTTTGAGACACACATCAATTAATCAAGAAGTTGATTAAGAGTTCCCTCTCTCTCTCTCTTTTATTCTTCTCCTTCCCTTTCTCCCCACCTAAGGGCCGGCGCCCCTTCACTTTGTGAATTAGGGCCGGCGCACCAAGCCCTCCTCCAAGGGTGAAGTTGGGCGTGAGCTTTCAAGGAGAAGGAGAGAACCCGAACGCGAAGAAGAAGAAGCGGATAGCGACTCCTCTCTTCTCGGAATTCGATTCCGTTACTTCGTTGGTTAGTTTTCCTAATTTTTCTCTTGTCCTTCTAGTTGTGCCTTCCGAGAATCTAGTAGTTCTCGTCGGCACAAAACTCGTGACTTTGCGAAGTCATCCCGAAGAGAACTCGGCGTGGACGCGAATAGAGGCGAAGCTTCCAAGGGACGCTACGGTTGGATCTCGTCCCTTTCTTCAAGTTACGCGAGGTATAAAAGTAAATTAGTTTACTTTTCCGCAAACTTTTATTTCATGATTATGTCGATACACTATAAGGTTGCATGCTAGATACGAAGCTAAAATAATTTAGGAAATTATTTTATGCAAACTCTTCCGCTGCACGTAAAAATTTTAAATTTTACGAACTCGTATCCTTGTCGACATGCACCCGGTCCCAACAGGAAGGAGGTGACCCAGAAGATCGTGGGCATGATGAGACACGGGGCAGAGGGCGCGATGCAACAACTCCTGGAGGTCGGCCATCTTCCTCCTGACATGCCTCCCAACGCGGTGAAGCTATCCTTCATTAGGGCCTCGCTTCCTCCCGATGCATTCCCAAAATTTACTTAACTTATCCTGCCGCTCTCTTTACTCAAACTGACTATCGACCTGCTCCTGCTCGGCCTCTCGGCCTTTGCAATTTTGTAATGGTATTTGACTTCTTCTCAGCTCGGTTTGCGTTACGCCCGGGCTCTTTCTTATTTTGAACAATTTATCCTTTTCTTTACTTTATCTG